>JAMQGT020008278.1:0-77500 GCA_024447675.2 Pterophyllum scalare
AAAAAAAAAAATCCAATGCAACTGTGCAAATTTTTTTTTTATGACTCTCCATCCATCTATCCATCCTCCCATCCTCTTCTGCTTATCCAATTCAGGGTCATGGGGAGGGGCTCTCTCAGCTGCCATAGGGCAAAAACTGGGGTACACTCTGGACAGGCCGCCAGTCTCTCTCAGGGCTAACACAGAGATACAGACAACCAGTCACGTTGACAGTCACACTGACAACCAGTGTAGAATCACCAATTAACCTAACCCAGAGAGAACCCACACAGGCATGGGAAAAATGCAATTTCCAGCATGTTCCCCCCAAACCACCGCACCACTGTGCCACCCATTAATCATTATTATGTTATGAATTTTTTTTTTTCCTGTAGATATCAATTAGAACTGAGGTGATTTATTCAGAAAAAACAAAAACTTTAATAGTGGATTTCATAAGTGGATTTTATGGCATTAGTTGTGGTTCTTGTGGGATTAGAGCTGGAGAGTATTTACAGATGTGTTAGGGAAGTCTCTAGGGAAAGTGGAGTGCTCTGCTCAGTTTAATTGTACCATTTTGAGATTCTACAATTGGTACAGGCTTAATAAGGATCAACAAATTGCCATCAATTTAACTTGTTTAAAGACTTTTTAACACTGAAAGACAAAACATTGAAATACTTAAAATATACACATTTATAGATATTTTTATATAAACACATCAGTGCTCCTTCAGGAGCACAAAGTTCTCACAGCGTAGATGTACAGTATGCGCTACATGTGTGGATGGTTTGCGGTTGCTGTCAGGAAATGGATCCCTTCCTGTCAAGTCCATGGGGTGTGAATCTCTGAGCATTAGCTACCATGGTGGTTGTATCACATCCCCTAAAAATATCTCACAGGGAGCGTGTGCAAGAGTGTGTCTGCACACCTGTGTGTGTATGTGTGTGGTTGACCACTAATGGCGCTGTGCTGAGGCACCAGGTGCTGTCTCCTGTAGCAAAGGATAGGGGTCAAACACATGTCAGCTGAAGCTTAGTGGGTGAGTATGGCATGCATCCATCATGCTATGATAGCACATAAGAGTTCAGCAATAAATTGTATTGTCTTGGGTCAGACCAGCGGAGAAGAGAGTATTTGAAGAGCGTATCACACTACTGTGATGCATTCATGCTATTTACTAGCTCTTATTTCTATTATCCCCTTCAGATCCAGTGAGACCATATTGTCCACTAAGGTGTCTTTTCACATTATTTGATGTTTGCTGGAGATCAGGTCTGTTGCAGTGAAGGCAGCGGATTCAATTTTAGGATCTAACCCATTATCCTCTCTATTTAATTTTTTTAAAATTTGCTAAGCCTCTATATCGGAAGAATATTTTTCATTAAAAAAAAAAAAAAGTACAGTACACATTGCAATGAATGCGCAAGCATCTATTTTGTGTTGAGGCAGTGGAAAAAACAGCTATGAGCTGCCCCTGTAGTCCGGAAAAGTTTGTAAGAGAATTATTTCTAATGACTTTCCGTCTTGCCTGACCTGTTCCTTTCTTCCATTTGCATGCTCTCTATTCCCAATTTTTCCCTAAGATCTAGATGATGTTTTCTTATCAAAAACAAGCAGCATACGTATCCTCCTTCTGTGCAGCTCATCAGGATTTCGCTCTCCTTTTTTTGATTTTTAACCTCAGCGTTACTATTTTAATGTTGTCACTTCATCAGCTTCTACCCATATCTCCATCATATATCACTGTACAGGAGAGGTGACCTGAGATCAGACACTATTTATCACAGCTCAGTTCGTATTCAGCAGATGCAGAAGGGAAGAGAGAAAGAGAGAGAGAACCTTATTATTTCGGTGTGGAGGCAGCCGATGAACGCTAATGAACCTTGGCCAGCGTCGCTCACCCACTCAGTCACATACACACACCAGTACCCACACAATTTATGTCACTCTTCTTATTGCTGCACTTCTTTATACTCTCATTTCCAGCGCGCGCACACACATGCAGGCACACACCATTTCCAGATGTTTTATCTTCATCACTGTTGTGGGCAGAGTTGAGTCACAGCCATCGACACTAGCCACTTAACAAAGGCAGCTGATCATGAGAGAAGTATGGCCCTGATGAAAACAGCAACGAGCATGTGGGCATCTCTGTCATGCTGGAAGTTTGTGAAGCTGTTGGGATCTTTATAGATTTGGCTGTAGCGTGTTATCTGCCTCTTACATGACAGAAAATAATGCCTACGAGTAATTAAATTAGGTTTCTCCAATTAAATATGACAAACTACTCACTGCAGTTTTTAATGGTTACAGTATATGACCATCTGTAATATATACATAATTATATTCAAGAGCTGATTAAATGAGTGCACTGATCTTGGGTGTGGCTATTGCGTTGATATGCAGCAGATACCTCTGGTGTGCTGCTGTACATTTTTGTCTACAATGTAAACGGTGAACTTTGGCTTTACATTCTCTTTTCAGTAGCTGCTCGTAATGCTCGCTATTTGATGAGGATTCTGCCACCTGGGCACAAACTGCCCACACCAGCGCCTGCTTATTTTAGATTAACAAGCTGCTGAGGGCCAGCTTATTGTTCTTGTAGGCTGTAACATCAACACCTGCTATTCTGGCTCCCTTCAGGCCCACAATCCAACTATCAATCCATCCAGCCTGAGCAAGTGGCTGCTTTGAAGGACAGAGGCCCTAGATGTCCCAAGATGGGATTGGTGAGAGTGAGGTCGGGTTACTCCTCCGTGCCCTGTCCCCTAGCTGGTAATGGCCGGTTCCCTCAGTACACTGCATTATGCATCAGCATTAAGGCAAATGGAATGAAGCAGAATCCAATTACAGAAGAACAAACAGGTGGGCTCAGCGCAGCTTAGGAGAAGTATTGTTTCAATCACAGCCGAAGCCAAGCTTTATTGTAACTGAAATTTTATCTACAAAACACATTTCCTTTGTCTTTCACTGGAAGATTTACATTCCAGACATGACGGATAACCAATAAATGTCTTAAAAGGAAGCTAAAAGCAAAGTTGTCTAAATACAGAGGATAAAACTGACATAGCATGTTGGTTATCCATCATTTAGCAGGTGACAGAAAAAAAAATTGCAGGGTGAGTTTTGTTTGTCATTTTGTAAACATCAAATCTGCGTCATCTGAGCTCTTCTCATAGTCACTGAACCATTTTAAAGATCTGGGTGATTGCCAGAGTCAGTGCTACCACAAAGCTGAATGCATTCAGGCAGGTTACCACACAACAGAGCAAAAATGCTTAAAATCATTTTTACTGAGAAAGGTCCCTTTTTTTTCCACCAGTATGTTTAAGATGGTTTGTTTGTGTTAGTCAAGTACAACTTCACCCAAAAACAAAATCCTACTGAACCTACTTAACCCAGATGTCCACCAGTCAAATCATATTATGACAACAAACTGTCAACAATTTTTATAACAGCGTTATACAGAAAAGCAGTCTCTCAGTTTCAGTTGCAGCAGTCAGACTTTGCATAGATATGCACAGGATCATGTGAACATGTAGCATGAATAGCATGATGTTAGCATGACTGTAGCCTGTGTCGTGTCTCCAGATGGTTTTAATAATGGTGCTCCAGTCCTTAGATCTCTGTGTATTTGCTGGATGCGAGGGGTTACACTGGAGAGCCTGTAATGTTGTGTGCAGCACCGAGCACTCCTCGTTAGCTAATTCGGCCAGCTCAGTGAAAAACAGCCCATTGGCTTTGTCTTTCATTTACTAGGATTACCCATGTGAATTAGACCGTGCAAACTTAGCGTGTATGGACCAAAGTCCAGGAGTCTGAATTTACATAAAATTCTGTCCAGGAGAAAATAAATACACAGAGTAACACTCACACACAGCATTACTTTCCAAAAACTATATTCCAGCTTTTATACATGCTTCTTTTATATAGTTTTCTGCCCAGAAATCTTCTATTCCAAGTCCA
Source organism: Pterophyllum scalare (assembly GCA_024447675.2). Classification (NCBI taxonomy): domain Eukaryota; kingdom Metazoa; phylum Chordata; class Actinopteri; order Cichliformes; family Cichlidae; genus Pterophyllum; species Pterophyllum scalare. The sequence continues at coordinate 3,949 of JAMQGT020008278.1, forward strand.
CAAATTACTTCTGGCATCTACTTTCACTGAAAAGGCAACAATCTTGGACAAAATAAATTAAAGAAAACTTTTTAATTTAAGAGACTGACTTAATTTTTTTTTTTTTTAGAGAGGGAGAATACTGACTCGACCCCTCCGATAAGAAAAATGAACTGCTCCGTTGTTCAGCGCAATCTTTTTGCTGCAAACAACAGCGCACACATACTGTATTAAATACACGTATATATACACAATAAAATCTCCATATGCACTGACATACACATAATGGCTAAATGTTGCTCAGAATTTATCCTCCCACAGCTTATAAAGCAGCTGACTTAAAAGGACAAAAATGTATCTATTTACATGACTTTAAAAAAAAGACTGTGAATGTGTATGTGTGTTTTGCCTTTTTACACAGAATGTGTGCGTGTATGTGTGTGTAAGAAGATGGAAGAGACTATCGACTGAAGAGGCCCATTAACCAGATGCTACTACAGCGAACACACAATAGGAGGGAATGAGGGAGCTGAGGAGCAGTAAAAGAGGAGGGCTTGGATTCATGCATCAGAGGGAACATAAACTTCTCCCCCTGGTGATAGCTGGCCTTTTGCTCCTTCCTTGTGTATTTCAATCTCTGGCACAAGTGCACCAAAGTCATTCCTTTTGCCACTTGTGCAATTGGGACAAGGTCACAAGTCATTCAGAAAACACTGAGAGAAATATAAGTTAAGGAGAGGAAGTTAGATGCAATCAATAATGCATAATTGTACAGTGTAATACTTCCCTCATACTACTGAATGTCAGAGCACTTCAATAGTAAGGATACAATTATTTCCTTGTCAAAGTGCATCCAGCATCATAATTTTGTGGAAGACCACATAATGATGCACTAACAAATTACTCTGTCATCTTGAAAATGAAAAGCGAGTGATTGAAAGTCTGAAAACCCTTCAATTTCATCAACTGATTCATGTCTTTGCACTCAAATTACAATAAAATTGATGATTTATTAATCACGGGGGAGTTCAGCATTTTAAGGCAGTTACAGAATAATAAGTCTGTGCATAACAATGTTTCATTACTGCACTTAATGTATCACATAGAATCATAATATTATTGTTATGGCCTAAGTATCCACTCAGCGAATAAACGTGTGTGTGTGTGTGTGTGTGTGTGTGTGTGTGTGTGTGTGTCCATCCATAAATGTGTGCATTGCAGCAACGGAAGAATGAAGGAGAACAAATAAATGAGCAATAAGCAATTAAACACAGTGGCCTGCAGATTAATAATATACTGTACTATACAAAGGTTGTAGATGTTTAGGTTTTTTTATGCATCATGCAATTAAAAAATATCCTCAGAAACATGCAGAGCAAGGAGTCCTGCAGCAGATGCTGTGGCCATAAAGAGCCCTCAGCCCAACATTATCATTTCAGTCTAGGATTACGTGAGTAGACAGAAGCAAGGGAGGCAGCCTTAATGGGAGTTAAGCAAACCCAGTTTGCTTTTAGCAAAACTTTTGCACAGTACTGTATGTGTTAATGGTTTAATGGCCAGGGATAGAATGTCCTTGACTTTGGGATTCATAATCAGTTCCTGAAGATGGCTGTTAGGTGCATGAATCATAATGGGTTGAGAGGAACCCTGTGCACTTTGATTCACAGCCCTCGCCTGCCCTACTTTTCCACTGATCTCTTGGCTTTTCACAGCCACGCTGTTTTCTGGCAGGCATTGTGATGACTACTTTAGGGGCGGTTAAACCTGGATAACTTGATTAGAGACTTTTCTCTCTCGCCTTCAGTAAGTATGCCATGACTTCACTCATGGTTTATTGCTAACCATGTCTGGCCAACGGGCTAGCTAACTGATTGTTTTGAATTTATTTTTAAAAAATAGATGCCTGAAATTCCAAAAAGCTTTTCACTAACCAAAAAAAAGAATTGCCATCCATAAGTCAAAATTTCAAGTTATTATCTCAAAATTTCCCAAGTCATTCCACAATCTCTTATAGGTAGACATATGGCATATGATCATTTGAGTACTCAACAAAATATTTATGATTGTTAATGATTTAGACAGCATTACATGTATGGTATGTGTGTCTGTGTCATGCAACATGGGAGGCAAAGAACACTTAGTTCATCTGGCGCCAAAGAGACACAGGGAGGCCACTTAATTAAAAAGCAGTGCCATTGGCAGCTGCTAGATGCTGGCTCCAAAAAAATAAAAAAAAAATAAAAATAAATCCCTGAATCTGAACCGACTCCTGCAGAGCAGACATCAACTTCTGTCTTAGCGGCTAAATCTGGGCCCTCTAATAAATCTTCTGGTGGTCACTGTGGAAATCATTGCTCTGTTATTAAGATCTGAAGGCTTACAGGACAAATGATGTGTTCTGTGTGGCTATTTTTCGACTTCAGTTATTGACAGTTGATTTGTCTCCTGTTCGCACCTGATTTTTCTCCAGACATGCAGTCCCACTGTGTTTGTGGCTAAGAAGTTATTCTAACAAGACCCTCAGAGGAGGCCCCTGGCTTCAGACTAATAAGATATAACTCTGCACTTCTGACTGGCTCAAATGCACGCCAGTGAGTGACAACACACCTTCCCATGTCCACCTTTATACGTCTGTGTCTACAGCAGGGAGTACGGTACCAAAACCCAAAGGAAGAAATGAGATATAAAAGAGAGACAATAAATGATAGAGTAACCAGGGGAGATAGTGGTGGAATGTCTAGCCATCTATCAGGATTATAATAATGCATTCCAGACAGTGGGGATGTGGGTGCCTGTTATGTGTATCTGTCCATGTTTATTTATGCAAAATGTACATGAGTGCGTGTGCATTTGTGCAACTGCCACGTTACTCTGTGTTGTCAGATTATTTCTGAATGCCAATGACAGCCCTGATTTGTCATTTGAATGGATGATGCTGTCCATATGCAGGATACCTCCTTGCACCAGAAATGGAACGGAGTTGACTCTTTATCATTATTAGCAACTCTTCCACAACTCCGGAAAAAAAAAAAAAAAAACACAGAGCACATACGCCATCCCCCGCCTTTATTTCATTTTTGCCATTAATGCCATTTTTCCGCAGCTGCTGTTTCCTGCTCTGACTCTGCTTTTCTCTCCTTTCCAGAGTGGCTTGAAGGATCATGGCGCATCACAGGATTTACGGTCAATCACAAGACAGCTACAGTCCACGTCTTGAAGAATCCGTTAAAGCTTTGTGTGCATGTAGCAGTCTAGTAAAGCTGAAATATGCTTTATGAGATTCTGTGAAAAAGCCTTATAAATATCAAATGTTATTTCTTGTGTGTTATTTCACTATTTATGACCAGTCTTAGTCTTATGTTGCATTAGAATTTTTGCATTTTAGCCTGCAGGCATCTGTAGAGTGATTGAAACTTTACTAAATGTTTTTCATTTTGTAATAGTGCATGGGTATAATCACCACCACACTCTGGCTTTTGATAACCATTAAGCAAGTGTTCACTTTATATCAGGCACAGGCCTTCCAAAGGACTCTGCATTTTTGCAGTAACCACAAGATAAGACACAAACATGTTATTGATTGTGTTTTCCGTGAGAAGCGGTTCCAGTCTATGCGGGGAAGCAAGTCAAATGGCAAGAAAATCTCTTTTTAACTGCCAGTCTGCCACTGCTTTGTCACACCAAGTAGTTTCCTTTTTTTCTCTTCACAAATCTTGCCTAAAAACATCATAAATCTGCTCACTCGTTTCTTGCAATGAGGTGCCAGTGATGTTGGATATCTGCCATTTTCGATTAAAATCACTCAAATGCACGATTGTGGGCTGTGTCCATATTCGAAAATTGTACTTGCATCAGCATTCAGCGAGATGGATTTCACTTAAACCGAGACTGCTCCGCGAACTGTGACCCAAGAAGTGCTCCCGCTGTCCTGGCTTATCCTGTCTGTCTTTCATAGAGGCAGACACTTCAGATCTGTAACTCGCTCACGGCTAATGCTGCATTTTGCTGAGCTGCTTAAGTGACCAACATTAGGATAATCTCCATCCTGCATCTTACTGCATCCGTTAAACTTTATTTAATGTACACAACCACTCTGCTAATTCTGTTTTGTGTTAACTTGTAAAGATAGGGGCTAAGTGTTGTCTTCAAAAGATAAGGCCTCTGACCAACTATTGTTTTGTCCCTAATCAACTGCCTCAAACAGAGAAAAGAGACTGACACGAACTAAAATGAAGAATTATGACCTCCATTTTAGTAAATTCCCTCTGTCCTGCTAGCGTTGATTAAGCCGTTTCTGTTCCTGGAGCAGATGACAGCAGAACCCTGTCTCTTCTCTCGCTAATTTTATCAGAGATGCAACAAATCAACCCTCGACCTGCATCAAACTCATAGGGCGAAAACACCATTAACGGGCATTTTCTCTGCAGGAATATGATTTGACATCTTAATTTTCATCTACAAACAAGATAGCAAATCAATCACATCACAGAGGGCAAATTTTTCATCCCCCAGTCCCTCCGGTCATTTGGCCACAGAAAGTTAATAGAGAAAGGAAAAGATTAATATTCTGATACTGTGTGTCAGCTCTGTTTATCTATAAGCCCTCTGTTGTGTATGGAGTCAGACACTGCTTACTCAAAATGAGTACAAATCTGAGAAATATTGATTGGGAATACATTTTTTATCAGGGGTGCATGACAAACTGTTATATCTCAAGTACATGAGCGCCTTCGCAGTATTGCTTACCGCAGCCTTGTGTGTTCATGGATGGTGACCTTTGCCTTGGGACACACTGACATTTCGGTTCAGTGCAGTTATGCAGCATAGCCAGATTCAGTGGGTAATGATGCCTAAGATTTTCTCTGTTGGCTATGCTGCACTATACATTTACAGTCAAATAGACTACAAGGACAAGTCCATGTAACTTTATGCAAAACAGCAGGTCATATTTAATCACTTTAAATAAACTGTTTCTTTTTGTTTGTTTGTTTAAAACTAGATGTAGATATCTCAAGCAGGACTATGAAGCGATGATAAATGGAGACTTTTTTCCACTGAAGAATAAATTGGCTTATTGATCAACAGTCTCTCACTGGTCAGCTCTGCTTAGCCCAGCAGAAGTCTTTGAAGAGTTCAACAGTCAAAAAGATGTTTACCCAAAAAAAATCCTATGAAGAGTGTGACAATAATTAAGGAAAAAATTTATGGAGGAAATTAGTCTCTTTATTTTTGTACACAGTCTAACTTGCATTAGACTAATTCATGAGCCAAATGAACACTGGTCCAAATCTACAGACCAGTCTCAAATATCTTGAAATGAGCCTTTGGCGTTAATGAAGCAAAATAAATTATTAAATATCTAAAATGAGTGCTTAATTATGTCATTCCTAGTTACTCAGAAACGTATGTCTTTGCGCCAGTGATTGCAGGGAAGCATCATTCCAGCAACTCTTCCTACTTCGCAGTGTAACAGTGCCGGTCTGTCTGTGGACAGTTAAGATGGCTGGCCAAAGTATTGGCTAGTTTTCCTTTGCTGTCCATAGACAAGCATTATCTCAACTAACCAATCTACATCATGAAAGCAGCAGCAAGAGTCTGACATAGGTGGCTTCCTTCCTGGATTTTGACGGCACAGAGAAGCTTGAGCAATACTGCATAATCTTTGGAGCTATTCAGCTGACAGAAGTGTCTTCCAGGAAATTCCAGTCTACTATTAAAAGGCTGGTTCTGGGACTATTCCCTGCAACGTTTGCTGGGCTTTATTGTGTCTTCTAAATAAGAAAGAGAGAACCGTCCTTCACACATTTTTATAGGTAATATAAGAGGGCAGTTGAATAGGGGAATATCCATGACGCACACTAATATAATGCATATTTAAAAAAAAGGTAAAAAGGCAAGGTTAAAGCATTGCATAATATGGCCCATTTCCAAAAAAAAGTACAGCATATTTACAGTGTAAGATGGGGGGAAATTTTGTTTGTTTTTAAAAACTACTTAAAATTACTTACTACATAAAAATATTTGTGTGTGTGTGTGTGTGTGTGTGTGTGTGTGTGTGTGTGGTAACGAATCCCAAATGTAAAACTGAGTCAACTTTTTCAAGCCTCGAAATGAATCACAAAATTTTGGCACAGCCAGTGGTTGGGTGTCCCTAAATAAAAAATTTTTTAAAAGATGCAGTATGATCTAGAATTTAATTAGTATTTACTCACGGCTGCACAAAATTTGACAGCAGTCTTTTTTCTTTCTTTTTTTTTTCGCTTTTTCTCATCATTAGCAACAATAATGAGATATTGTCCCAAGGTAACTGGCAAAATCTTGTCATAACAACAGTCAAGTTAAATATTAGCAAGATTGTTTCATAGTTGAATAGGCATGCATCTCAGAAATTAAGGGACGTAATATCATCGTTATCATTAAAAAGAACTAAGGAGTGTATTCACTTCATTAAATAAGAATGATGGCACGAGACACTGACAAACTACTGCAGCTGTAACACTGAAAATATTCCTACAGAAGGCTTAGTATTAATACTAAGAGAAAATGCTGCACTGACAGTTATTAAAACTGCAACTTACTTGGCCAGCTCAATCTCTGCTGCAGAAATAACGTGTGTGACATCCCGTCAGGCTTATGGTCCACTAACACCATTTTTTTGTATCTGGGGTTTAGCTCTAAACTGTAAGCTGTAGCTCAGATTAAATGATAACAACAACATCTGTAAAACTGTTATTTGTATCCACACTGGACTTTATCTGCACTCCCTATAAGAATATTTGTCATTTCGTTTCAATGTTCTCAAAGATTCAGCACCTTCCTCAAGAAAACTTCGACGCTTGATCTTTTCTGGTTTTTACTGAAAGCGCTACAAACCCAATAAAACTAGATTTATTTATTAAATGTGAGTGTACATTCACTGGATATTGTGCAATGTAGTTCCATCTGCAGAGAAGATTGGTTTAAGTAGGACGGATGTGTTTCTTCTTGATTATATTGCAAACGGGTTTTGTAAACACATCAGTCAACACAACCAATAAGCTGATAGGTATGTTTGTAACACAGGGAGTTCATTTTACGAAAAACAGCTTATTGTTATTGCTTAGTCATGTCACTTTACCAAATACTAGACACAGAGTGTCAGAGTGAAAAGAAACAGTTTTCCCATCTGTTACTGGAGGATTATCTGTAAAAAAAACTGCAGGCAAAACTCGGCCAGCATCTAGACAAAGTTTGGTGTTTTTACTCAAGGCTTGCAAGCATACAGTACATGAGGGAAATATGCCTGAAAAGTTGACTTCAGTTCAAGGTTACTGTAAGATTTTGCAGTCAATGCCCTGGTGCTGATATGTAAATATGATTAGAGATCCCCAGTTACTGTAGCATTTAGTTCCTCATTCAGTATTAGAAGATGACAATATGTTAAGCGCAAAATGCAATAAATCTAAATATAACTAAATAAATAAGACTTCTTAAATTAGATACTTTTAATACATGTCCGTATATTGTATTTTGTATTTATGCGAGTATATTTGTTAATTAAATTTTATGCGGCATGTGAGGGAGCATTGCCATAATTTAATTACGCATGCATAATGACAAAAAAAGACAAAATCCCTGAGAATATTAAAGTAATTAGGTTAGATTTTGAGAAAACTTTCCAGTTATGATTTAATCTTCTGTTAGAAATTTGTATTTATTATGACGGTGAATACCTAAAAAGGTCTTGTACGTTCACGGTGCTTAAGAAGATTCCCCTCATGGTCATCCCACTGATGATGATGATGATGCTGACAGAAGCTGCAAAGCTGCCAGAGATGAATTATCAGTATGCAGAAATGTAACTAGCTCTCCCTCTCCGTCTCTCAGTCTCCTTCCTTCTGCTTTACATTCTGTCTCCTAAAGAGACTGTCCAATCCATTAGCAGCCATCTCCCCTACTTCTTGTGGACGTTCAGGCTGGACACAATGACAGTGGGAAATCACATGTCAGATGACTTCATGGTAGATGACTTTAATATCCGCCACAGTAGCCAGTGAGTATATACGCTGAAATCATTCAATAGCCAATGAAGCCGCGGGCCACTAAACCAATATGGCGTGCTATAGCAGAATGGATGTGTTTCATGGAAGCCCTGTCGTTCGCAGTGTAATTTAATCCGGCCCTCAGGACAAGCATCTCTCAACAGAAATGGAGAAAAAAAAATTTGCAAAAAGAGACTTGAGGGAGTGGATGAATTTTATAACCCTACACTAACCCCTATCAACTCTCCCAAGTTTGGAGACACCCCCCCACATGGTCTGATTTAGTATGAGTGTCAGCGCAAACTGGCTATAAAAGAAAAGGAAAATCTGGTTAGTTTTTAACAGACAAACGGCCAAAAACCTGGCTGAAACCTGAAAGGCGTCTGGGAAAGATGCAGGCTATTTGTTTTGTAGACAAGCCTGTGAGTGACAGCACCTATTTAGCACAGAAGCAATGGCAAACATTAGTGAGGTGCAGTTATGGTGGGGATTTTTTGTTTGTTTGTTTTTGTTTTTAACTTTCTTCCTTTTTTCTCTCCAGTCCCTAAGAGCAAAATACGTGACATGAATAAAGCACCGAGTGCTGGCTGGCGGTCGGGTTAACCACTTCATGAAAACCTGCCAATTTAGAAAAAAGCTCGCGGTGTATAGGTAGAGCTCAGCTGTGCTCCTGAGACATCTTTGGGAGAAGAAGAAAACGCAAGGACACAGGATTTTGACAGCTGCACTGAGCTCCATTTAAACCACAGGGCAACAATTACAGAAACTTCTTTAACCTTTATTTAACCAGGACAAGTGACTGCAAGTAACTCCTGTGCCATCCATGCCCATATTATCTGTGGTGGAAGGACAAAAATAGTTCAATTCTGCTATTACCTTACTTTGATAAAACCTCATTTCCCAGGGGCCTCAACTTCAGATGAACTCAGTTCGGCTCAGTTCTTATGCCAAGAAGCAGACAACTTAACATCTAACACAATATAATCCAGAAAGCAGGGCACTCCTTTTTGAAAGATACAGTATTGTGAAGCGGGAGAAGTGAGCTATAACTTTCAGACTGTCTCAATTCAACTCCCCTATGAATTCCATTGCCATTTTAGGGAAGAGTTTTCTGTGGTTGATGAGAGTGTGAAAAGCCTGGCTGAAAGCAGAGCCTGAAAGCGTCTACTCGGATCACTGTAATGCCACCCTCAAAGCTCTGCAGCGAAGTTGTGAAAACATGGTTGGGAAATAACGGCTCTCTCGTACTGTTGTATTAGTAGATAAACACTGGGTCAGGAAAGGGCCTTCTAGGTTTGTTATTCCTGTTAAATCAGATTTTTCAGCTTCATATTTTTTCTGTGGATGCACTGGGGGGGGGGTGCAGTTTTTGGAAATCTCACACAACAGCACAGCATTAATATTAATGTGATATTAATATGTAAAGCAGGCTAAATATTGAATTAGTAGTGCCATATCTTGTTATTTCAGTGCTGTTTCTTCTCTGATGGATCTACGGTATACTGTATATGCAATGCACAGCATATACTCATTCAGGGATGGTACTCACAGATGTAGTAGTATTCTCTGCCTGGTCTGAACTCAAAGCCCAAGGAGAAGGGAGTGAAGAGCTGGAACTTCTCTGAAAATTTAAGTGGCCCGTTGGGAGAGTGCGGCCTGTTGCATTCCCAGCGTTTAAATCCCTTGGAAGTGTGGTCGCATGTGCTGTAGCCATCATAGTTGACCATGTAGAGGACGTAGCGCTCTGTCCGCTCCTCAGGCACTGTGTCTTCATAGTGAGGACAGTAGACATCAAGGTAGTCATTTATGCACACATCGATGTGGTAATCCCCACGGTGGAACCTGTTTGGAAAACAAAAGAGGAGGCAGAAAAAGGTTAATTATTAAGGTTAAGGTTAAGGTTATTATTTTCAGTTGAATGATTTATATGAACTGGCTGGATCTCTCAGCACTCTTTCCGTATGTTGTGGAAATTTGCATTTACCAGCACGCTCATCCTCTAGCATCAATACATTCGAGTGGGTTGGTTTATCTATAAATGTGTCTCTGCAACAAATATTTGCTCATGCATATGCCTTCTGAATGGTAGCAAAGTGAAGTATCCAACACTGAGAATGTGTGTTTACAGGAAAACAGGTTTAAGGTCTTTGGGGGGGGGATTACTTGAGGATTTTTGTAGAGTTAAAAAAAAGAAAAGAAAAGGATGGAGAGTAGAAATGGTCACAGGGATATAGGATGGTAGGATGGTTCAGACAGTAAATGTCAATGATTGGAAAAATACAGGGCCTGGCTGTCTCTGAGGGCTGTGCAGTGAGGCATTTTTACAGCAGCAATGATCTAGAACAGGCCACACAGGGTCATAGGGCTTCAATACATACAGGGAGATTCATCAAAAGGCCACAGACTGTCACAAGCTGCACTAACGTTCACACAATCACACCACCTTCTCTGTTACCCGGCACACAGGCCTCTTTTCTGCACAGTTTTCACAGCCACCAAAATTAGAGCACATTTCCTCTATTGTGAGTGTTCTCGTTGACCCAGGGCGGAGTGACCCTAACCTCTGGGTCACGAGGCGCTTCAGAGAGAAAACGCTGAACACCTGTAAGCTTGCTAGGGATGCCCCAATTAAGTGCAAACACACACTTGAAGCAGAACGAGAGTGATAATGTGAACCACAAAGTCGGCAATTCCTATGCAGCTGGTGTGACTGACTCGCTTCACTGAGAAACCAGGTGGTATGAGGCCCTGGTTTAATGTTGTGAGAGCACAACCTTACAAGAGTTTGGATCAAACTTTTAATTGAAAATTGTCACTGCTGCCAGTAGAAGAACTCCTCAAGCCCCAGAACAGACATGGAGCAAAGTGTACTGTATGACAGGCTGCAATAATTTTTATTCTAAGAAATATTTAGGCTCAGAGTTATACTAAAGAAGCATGGTGGCCTTTCTTTTACCGTTTAGTATTTTCTTTTGCATTCCTCTCCATTAAGTATCATATGTTTCTAAAGAAACAAAAATGCATGTTAGTTAGGCAGTTGTAAAGAACAAGGACAAATTAATAATGAAAAATTTTAATCCATGGTGTAAAATCATCGGACTGCCACTAAATAATGCTGAAAATCTGTGCTGCACAACAATATAAAAGTCTCTCTTTCGCGTCTCCTTTTCCCCTTTCACTCTCTGTCCACCCTCTTATTTAATTTCTCGATTCAAAACTACAGTATATATAGTTCTGGCTCTAAAGAACGACTCTTCTAGAATCAAATACATGCATTGAAGTCCTGCTTGGCTCACATCAGTCTGGAGTGTATCTGGACACTCTGCAGAGAATAACAATCAGAATGAAAACCAGTCCCCTTATTCTGAAGATCAAATAGCCATTTTAGCAAAATCTGGTTTTGGTGCCTTTAGTTGTTACTTTCTTCGTGTTGGTCTAATGGAATGATTATTGTTACAATCAAGGAACAAAATTGAACCAAGCCATTTCCCATTACTGCAATCATGTGTGTCCTCTGGCTCTGCGCGGAATATTAAAGTGCTTATGTGTATATTTGAGCTAGCATGAGCTAGCATGAAATGTTGTTCTTCTGTGTTTACCCAAGTAGGGTAAATACCAGCGTGAGGGTGTTTACAACCAAGGCATGGAGTAACTCATCTGTAACATTTCATTTAAAACATGTCTATGGAGGTCTAGGAAGAGCCATGCATCTTTCTCAGTGCTTTAAAATGTCACTGACTTAATGGTCAAATTCTCCCGGCCGCTCCTCCCAGCTTGTGTATGTGTACAATCTGTGAATGTGTGCGAGTGTGTGAGCAAGTGCGAGAAAGAGTATTAGAGAGGGAGCCAGTATGCATGTGCATGTCTGAGCGTGTGTGGTGTGTGTGTGTGTGTGATGTTTCAGCTGCCCTTCTCTCCCTGCCTCAGCAGTCAGAGTAGTGGCTTGTGGCCCTGACTGCAAATGAAGCAGAGGATGTTTGGGTGAGTGAGCACATAAAAAGGGACAGGACAGGCATTTGTAACATGTAACGTACTCAATCACACACACAAACACACACAGACACACACATGCATCAAGCACAAAACTAGTCCAAACCTCCACACATACATGCACACCCATTACACACACACACACACACACACATTAGGTTTGTGTTATCAGATGAACGAGCACCCTGGCACATTGGCAAAGGAACAGCAGTGAGACAGCCAGAAGCTGCTAATGGCACCGAGTGAGAAAGAGAGCGAGGGTGAGAAACAGACAGGGAGGCAGAGAGAGAAAGGACCTGGTTCCAAAAGAGGGTGAGGGAATACAAAAAAGCAGACAGCAAGACTGAATGCTGCAGATAGCATTGCCAGGCTTCCTGGTGAATCCACATATTTGCAGGAGTTACTCAAGCATGCATTCATCATCAAAGGAGATTCTACTAATACCACATGTGCATGGCATGATTGTGTGTGCAGTGTGCAGCTCTATAACCTCCATCGCTATTCAGTGAAGGACTGTCATCAAGATGTAACCTAGGAGACTTCTTGTATTTTGTAACAAGCTTGTGTTCATTTTTCATATAAAGTTTCTGAATTTTCGATACACTTTGTTTTGTTCATTATCGCGCAGCGTTTTATAAACAGTCTCCACTTTTCAGCGGAAAATGGATGTTTTCCTCAAGCATACATCAACCTGTACATTGGAGCACCAAGATGATGTACAAATGTAATGTAAATCAAAGCAGTGCTTCATTAGAATCCAAAAGAGTGAAATATGGGCAGAAGAGCAATTGCAGCAACACTTGGGTCATTAGAAAAGAAGCTGAAGAGGTATCCAAGGACCAACTGATTTACAGGGTTTTATGCATGTGCATGTCAGTCATATAGTCTGCAGAGGGTACAGAATTTCTGAGTCACCTGTGATGATAAATGGATAAACTGATCAACGATAAGAAGCAGTTCTGCTATGCTGAAATTTTAAATTGACCTTTAAAATGTGTAAAAAATGATTAAATGATCCAATTAAAATGCATGTTGTCATTCTGTCTTTAAATGTAAAATAAACATGCATCTTATAAAATATCCAGATATTCAGCTCTCAAACTGAACCTCCTGTAGTCTCTTGATGTGGAAAAAAAGAACGTAGTATACATGTGCACCACATAACTAGCCAGAGCGTTTCATTGCAGCTCCTTCATTAACTCTTTAATAAGCTTTAAAACTCTTTAAAATGGAAAATTTTCTATGAAATAAAGTGAAATACGAGCAGGAGATGTGCAGAGGCAGAGACCAAAACTGACAGAAATCATGTAAGATTGGCCATGGCTCAGGTGGTAGATTGGGTTTTTGGTTCATCTCCAGCTGCTCCACATTGCGCAAGCTAAACCCTAAGTTGTGTCTGAGTGCGTGTCTGAATGGGAAACCCATTGTAAAGCACTTTGTAGAACTTGTATTAACCCAAACATTTACTCCACCCAGCCACCAGAGTCCCTCCTCTGTATTTTAGAATACATTTCTGGCAGCGGCAATCTTTCCCATTCTTGTGAGAAACTGTAGCGGCACAGAATGGCAGCAGAAGCCTTCTAGCAGTAAAATAGCGAGGTAATTAAGGAGCAAACTTGGATAGCAGGCTAATTGTCAAATGGTGATAATTACATGTCTTTGTTATGCCACAGCTGTCCCAGTGAGCTGTGGGTCACAACACAAAGCGAGGGAAATCAGCTGGACACAGAGCGTGCGTGCGTGTGTGTGTGTGTGTGTGGGGGGGGATTTTTATTGCCAACTGATTACATTTTCACACCGCCTCCTCAGGCCCTTTGGGTTAAAACTGAAGGGCCAAGTATTGTCAGCACACACGCACAAACACACAGATGCACAGATACACAGAGACACTTGCACATGCAGAGTCACAAACAGAGCGAGTTTGGGAGAGCTGGAACAGTGAAGTGAATTCGGGGTAAGGTGGCAAACCACTGCAGTTGCTGATTGGCTCATTTCCATTTCAATTACACAGCCCAGTGGCATTGCTGTGCACACACACTCGGTCGCATTCACACTTGCAGAGAGACAAACATCCACACAAATACACACAGGTCCCGCACATGCGCACACACACACACACAGTAGCCTATGCGCTCCCGTGAGGCACTTCTCTAAGCTGTGCATCGGTGGGTGCAGACAGAAAGCAAGAAGGACAGGGAGAGATAGATAACCTGAGCGAAAGAGAAAGACAGAGGAGGAGAGCAAGAGCTCAGTGGCAGGCAGAGCGAGCGAGTAATCCAAGCCATCTAACCAGTTGAATAAGTGAGATCCAGAAGAAATGGGAGCCTGCAAAGCAGAGCACTATTCTAAATACTGCTGCTCAAAGTTGTGACCCAAAAACATAGACAGAGATTCATAAGTAACACAGCATATCAGAGGAGTATGCACATTCTGTGTTCAATGCTTCATGCTTCTTTATTATAGGAAAATATGCTAAAAAAAAAAACCCAAAAAAACAACAACTCACTCTTCAGTGCATGTCTTGTGTCTCCAATGTTGTCTCCCTCCCCATAAAGGGAGACACTAGGTAAAACCACGGAAATACCATACAACCCAAAATGTGCTTTACAAAGTTAAACCTTAAGGCATCAAAGCATAAAACGGACTAAGAGAGATTCCCACTGGTGTCGCTTAAAAACCACGACAATACTGATGAACACACGGAGGCAAAAATACTGTTGAAACGGGAACATTTTATGTCAAAAGAAATCCTGAAACAATCCTGCTTCATGTTTTGTGCCTGCACAGACTTTGACAAGAAATGTTAAGATTAGACACTGCTGACAGATGCATGTATTAGTCCAAGCCCCGTCTACCTCAGCACAAAAGATCATCTTTGCTTGCCCCCCCCCCTCTTTTGGAAATGTATTTCTCACTCCCATCCCTTCTTTCTTGATTTTTTTTCCACCTGCCTGAGTTCCTCGCTTTGCCCAGTCCTGCTCATGACCCCAAATCAGATCTATTTACATTATTTCAACACTCCCTGTTGAAATTCAAACATCTGATATATTTTCAATTCAATATCCTCGGGCAATGTTCCGTTGCTTGATAAATCAAATCACAGTAACCTAGAAACTAGAAATGCATTGGGACCTTAAAAGGCAAGTCTGTTATTGTTTTTTCTCTCAACTTTTCTCTGCATCCTGGTGTGTGTGTGTGTGGGGGGGGGTGGGATGAGGATATTGTCATGATCCTAAAGTGAAAGCTAATTTGTTGATTTTGATCCAGAGGAAGAATCTGTTTAGCCAAGAGAATTTGAACTCTGACTGAACCGCAGTAGAGAATACATGCAAAAACCCTTTGGAGGACCTTTCAACACATGTGTCACAAACACACATAACAAACCCTTCAACATATAGTTTTCACACTTGCCTGATTGCAGATGATTGGTTTGGGCCTGAAGATGAAAGAAGGAGAACAGGAAGAAAGGAAAAACTGGCAAACAGAAAGATCTAAATGGAAAGAGGAGAGGCTGCTGCTCTTCATCATTCTTGTTGATAACAGCTGTTAGAAAGGGATTTAGCCTTTCCATTCAGATATTCACCTTCTTATTACTGATGGCAAAGCAGTGAAATGGGGAGAGGGGTGAACTGATAACTGAATCCACTATCTCTGCTCGACAGTCATCTTGACTGTAAAATTAAATTCCTCACCAGCCTGCTATTTTATATATTTGGGACCTTGAGAGGGAAAACATTTCTTTGTGTTTGTTAAACTGGCAAAGGATGACAATACCACCTTCTTGGATACTCATTTTCAACCAGATTAACACACAAACCAGGCAGCAACAGCCTTGGCTATAAGTGGCAATAATAAGTCAAAACTGAGATAGGAGGCTTCAAATAATTATTTTGTCACAATGGGATGTATGAAAACAGTGTTATTTTGTAAAACTGTGTGTATGCACAATACAATAAGGTTGTTTACCAAAAACCTAGGAATATATCAACATTTGGGCAATAATTTACACACCGACCTGGATTTTCTGGCAGTTTATGTTTCTCGCCCCATTAGAATTGGTTGCAGCAAGGTTGTCAAGTTCCTAAGTCACCACTGAATACAATTGGTGACAAGAGAAATGACCAAACTATAAAAGGCATAAGTTTCAAATACCAGAAGGATCAGAGGTTCAAATCCCAAAATACTAGCACTGAGGTACAGAGATGGCTATGAAGTTGAAGAGGGGCGCCGTGAAGTCAGAACACGTGAGAATGTCGACTTGTTGCATGAGCTGACAGCCACATTCCTTGCTTGCTAACTGGTCGATAGGTTTACAACACTGGGAGGGATTAGAGGATAAGACGCCGTGACATCAGACCTAAAAAGTATCACATATTACTGGTATTGCCTGCAGGGCAGGTGTGATTGAATGCAGGCATGTTTTAGTGTGTTTATACTAGATATCTGCTATAATGTGCAAACACATATGCACACACGCACACACACACACACACACACACAAGTGCATAGCTGCTGGTCATGGTGCGTTTTATTGTGTCCATCTGCTGTAGCTTTATGGAGGGTGTACTTCAGGCTTGGAGCAGGTGGTCAGCCCAGTATAATATACTGACTGTCAGCAATGAGGGACACGGGGACGTGCCTGTGCATTTCGTCACTTTTCCCACTCACATGCACTCTCATTTGTTCTTTTCGCCCAGTCCTTTTCTCCTCTTCATCTCCCCATCCTTTACTTCCTCGCTCTTCTTTCCCCCTCTCTCCCACCTCCATCACCACCACCACCACCACCACCACCCTTGACTGTGATCTTACAATATTCATTTCTGCCATTTATGTCTGTCAGCACTCATTTTGCCCCAGGGAGACAATGAATTAAGAGCAGTGACAGACAAGTTCTTGTTCTGCTCTTGGTGCTGAGTGAAACAGCGAGATGTAGGGCTCCAGTAAGTGTTTGATGTAGTCTGCATCAGCATACTGCTGCTCAAGTCCAAAACAGAGGGAATGGGGAAAAAAAGACAGACAGATACTTCCTCTGAGCTCATCTACTCACTCCTCTGCCAAACAGCCATTTTTTATGAATTTGTAACACTGATGTGTGAAAGCTATATGTGTGAGTGAATGGCTGAATATGTCTGTGTGGGTCTGTGTATATCTGTCTGTGTGTAAAAGGATTTCTTTATGTCTCTCCTCATCACCACGGGAGTCAGGGAAAAATGACACATCCCCCAACATCCTGTCAGGCCCTGGGGTCATTCTTCTGAATCATTGCTGCCCCAAACCCACTTCAATCCCTTTGTAAATACTGTACACTTTGACATGTTTACTGGGACCGGAGTGAGTGTGTGCTTGCCTGCAGATGCATGTGAGCTTATGCACAGTCACACATGGGCAGTTGGTATCAATTAATAGCTGTGTATCATTGAGTGGTGAAATGTGTTGGCCATTAATCATTGGTCATTGTTTTATAGTGACAGGGTATTTGGCAGCTGAGACAGAACAGTGGCAATGAGATGGCATTGAGTCGTGTAACCCGTCTTCCTGATGTGAGTGAGAGAAAGAGAGAGGGAGAGAAGGGCATCCTGTACAAATAGGGATGGAGATTTTAAAAAAAAACAAAACAAAAAAAACTTGGTCTGTTTACTTCATCTGTTATGAATGGCAATCTGGATAGCTCGCTCTCAGTAGGTTCCAAGAGGTTAGATAAACACAAACACTTTGCTACTTAAAGTCACCGTGTGTCTGCAGCAATTAATGCTTTGTGACATAACTAAACACTTTGATAGGTGGGCTATTATGCATGTGTAAACACAGAAAACATTCCCAGGTGCGTGCCATCATCTGTGTACAGTAGGCAACATAGCATAATGTTACTGGTGCCAACTTTAAATGGAACTAAAATAGTCTCAGATGAAACGGTCACTGAATTGGAAATGATGATGCTATACATATTACTCACAATGATTGGGTGCTTTAAATAATATTTCTGGTGCAAACCACATCTAAAACTTGTCTCTGAATGAAGTAGAATATGATTAAATTTAAAAAAAAAAGTTTATTTAAACATGCAATATCTACTATTACCTATTCTTACAGTTGTAGGAAGCACCACAGGAAGATATTGGGGACATTACATTATCTAAAGGTGAATCGTCTTAGAACACACCTACAAAAACTTCCTTTTTTGGTGATGAAAATGCTGCAGTTTAAAGTTACCAGGATCAGTTCAGGGGGATGTCCCTCTTTGGTTATTTTATGTTCACACTGAGAACATTTGGGACTTTAAAAGAATGCTGCCGGGTGTTTCCCTGTTAGTAGGGGATATTTTATGTGGGACAGCATAAGGTGTAATGAACCAGAAAGGAGACTTTTTGGAATGTGAAGAAAATATCCCCAAATCTTTTTCTGTAGATCATAACTTAACATACCCTTTACTTCCTAAAAGGGGGAAAATATACCTTAATTAATTCTGCGTTAACATTCAGGAACACAGCTTGTAAGGGACACTCCCATTTGGTTCCTTTTTCACTTTTCAGTACAATACCTTCCAGGAAGATTACAGTCGCATAACAGAAACAATACAGCACAACTTGCAAAACAATAATAAAAGAAAATTTACACCAGTCTATGCAGCACTAGTTTCCTCAACTTAAAGGTACTGTATGCCAGGTTGTCAAATTAGAAGGGAGTGTGGACTGCCATCAAACAAAATCACATCACGCGAGTGTTCAGTTCACCCCAAGAAGGCGAACGTGTTTTGGTGGAAAACATCAGTTGTGCGTTAGTCGAGCCTTAAAGAATAGGAGTATGGTGCAATTGCTAAGTGTATTATGCGGCATCATATCTCAAAATATCTTTAGCACCCTGGTTGTTAAGTAAATATGCACATAGTCTGATTGAAAAAGACTGACATTTACCAGACATGTTGATTCTAACTTAATAGGCCTAATCAAGTTCCACAGTGGCCTTGATAAGAATTAAAGTAGCTTTGATTTGTAAAAGAGTGAGTACAAGAGTACTTGTAGTGTAGCACGGTTTATGGTATCAAATACAACTATAAAGAGAAAAGCTGTAAGGTTTTGGGGTTTTTTTGGGTTTTTTTTTAATCCTTAGAATGCTTTATGGTTTATGGTACAGTTTCTTAGTGATGCATGCTTCCCTTTTGAAGGACTCCCTGTCTTGTCAGTCTAGTTCCTGCCCTCGTATCAGTTTACCTGCCAGTGATCCCACCAACCCCGTGTCTCTTCCAGCCTGCTGCTGGTGCCCTTGCCAACCCTGTATCTATACTCCTCAGTTCTTTGCCACATTTCCTTTGTTCTCAGTGTGTGTTGCTGGCTTTCTAGCATTGTCTCTTAGGGTTTGTCTCCACCATGTTTCATGTTTTTAGATGACTGCTTGCTCCCCAACTGGAATTATGTGCCTGCACTGGGCTCAGCTTTTGTATATGACCTTTTGGACAGTAAGTAGAAACCTTGTCTATTTGAACTTCACCGTTACACTCCACAATAGTTCCTGTAATATAAAATTCTGCAAGACCTAAATAGAGAATTAAGATTGGTCCTCTACCGGTTGCTGGAATGCCAATAAAGGTCCTGCAAATGTTATGGGAATAAGATCGGAGTAAAAGAGACCTAGGGACAATCACTTTAGTAATGGTCCTGCTCTGTTTTTATGAAGAGATATTTCTATCATTAATAAAAATTATTTCTTAGTGACATTTAAAGATGACAAACTATTTCCTGTTTTGTCTTTTTTTTTTTAAAAAAACATCTAAAGAGAGTAACAGAGAAGGCATGTGTTCAGTATGTGTTCTTATCTTAAAAGGCTAGTGAGGTACCTCCATTCTCCCCCACCTTTCTTTTGACTTCCATCCACCTTTTTATGGAACATTACAAAAGCAGAATATCAGCCCACTGTGGTAGTTGCTCTGTAAGCTCTCCTTACGCTTATTCTCGGGACAAATGATCAGCAGATGGCTGGAGGAGTGGAGTGAGTGGGAAAACTGGCAAAAAAGGGCAAAGATGGACAAAAAAAAATGGAATCGTATCATGTGGAATAAGTAGGAGAAATGCAGAGTGGGAGTAGGGAAAAAGAAGAAAGGCATGTATGAAGGTTTAAAAGCTGCAAAAGATGGAGGGGAGCATTCAGAGGAAAGGGGGGTGAATATGTGGACAGATGAATTCAGAATCAAGGTTTAAAAGAGAAAAAGTGGGGATGAAAGAGGGTGTTTCCTGCTTCATGCCTGTGCAGCTGTATTTTCACCTGTAGGATTGATCATGAGAACAGCACCACAGTCACGTATGTACACACACACACACACACACACACACACACACAGACCCACTGAAAATCCCATATACTGTATATCTATCCACTAACTACAAGATGGAAACCGTACAGGCTGACCTTCAAGGTAGGTTGCCATGGAGCTGTGTCTGTATGTTATAATGTCACCACTTTCATAAAGCCTGTTCCCCTTTCACAGTTCACAAACCACTAACAGTATACTGTGTGCGTGCGTGCGTGCGCATGGAAAGAGTTTGTGTCGAGCCTTGTGTGATTAGGATAAGTTAGGTATGTAACACTCAAAAAGGGAGCCATGGGAAGCCAAATGGGAACTCTTATGTGTTTATCTGGGCTGTGTAATTGCTTTACTGACAGACTGTAGCTATAGTTGTGCCTGTCTATACATCATTAATGTCATGTGAAAACCTTGTTGAGCCCTTCCTTCCTTTGGGGATTCCTCAGACAGCACCAACCGGCCACTTCATTAGGTACGCCTGTTCAACCACTCATTGAAGCAACTATCTAACCAGCAAAGCACATGGCAGCAACTCCGTGCATTTAGGAATGTTCTAGAATGACCATCTAAAGTTCAAGCCAAACATCAGAATGGGCAAGAAGGTTGATTTAAGTGTCTTCGGATGGAATATGGTTGTTAGTGCCAGGCATTTCAGACACCAGTCAGCTACTGGGATTTTCCTGCACAATCACCTTCAGGATTTACAGAGAAAGAGTGATGAAAATGTGTTGTTATCAGAGGTCAGAGGAGAATGGCCATACTGTTTCAAGATGATGGGAAGGGAGTAGTAGATAACTCCTCATTATAACCCAGGTATGCAGAAGAGCATCTCTGAATGCACAAAACATCAAACCTTTAAGCACATGTGCTACGGCAGCAGAAGATCGCACTGGGTGCCACTCCTGCCAGTTAAGAATGGGAAACTGAGGCTACAACTCTCAGAGACACCAAAACTGGACAACAGAAAATTGTAAAAAAAAAAAAAATGCACCCAGGAGTGATGAGTATCAATATCTGCTGTGACATTTGGATGGCAGAGTCAGAATCTGGTGTAAACAACATGAAAGCATAGATCCACTGTGCCTTGTAGCAACAGCTCAGGCAAATCTGCAGCAAATGTGTGACGCTAAAATGTCAATATGGACAAAAATCTCTGAGGAATGTTTCCGGCTCCTTGTTGAATCCATGGCACAAAGCATTAAGGCACTTCTGAATGCAAAAGGGAGTCCGGCATAGTACTAGCAATGTAAAGTGACTAGTGAATGTATCTTTCGTATTCCCTCCCAATAACATCAAAACAATATTGATTGAGTTATTACAAAGCGACATTTATCTTTGCTCATAGGTCCAGAAAGGAGCCTGGTTAAGATTTAAATCATAACCAGACCATTCAGAAAATAAATGCCTATTTGCTGCCGTAATGGCAAGTGGTTAATGAGAAATGGTTGAAGATGAATGTCACACAACCTGAGGAAATCTATCACACAGCACCTCTTTTAGACTAGAGCTCAACGCTTGTAGTTACTGATGTCTAATTTTACCAGATAAATAACTTTTATTCTGTGACACTATATTTTTTTTTTTAAAAAGGGATAAACAATTGTAATACAAGCAAAGACCGAAATAAAGATCATTCAGTTTTAAAAGTGCATATTTCGTCTTTGTGATATGATTTATGAGATATGATTTTCCCCTAACTTTGTAGTGATCTTAGCATCTTTGTTTTGATTTCAGTCTTGATGCCTCCCAGATAGTTTCATATAATCTTAGACTGAACAGACTAGTTCTGATAAAATTACATTTGAATATGTTTTGTTCAGCAAGCAAAGCCGTGATCGTACGGAGTTAAAACTATATGACTAAAGCTTGTTGGGATTTGTGGGAAAAATTGTTTGCTCTAGGCTGATTTTCTCTTTATATATCTATATCTCTCCCCTCCAGCTTTTGCATACTTGAGCTCATTGTAAATACTGCAGTGTATTACACTGAATAGCTTGTTTCACTTAATGAGAGCATATATCAACCATTTATTTTTACACTAATTACTGTCTTAAGGCAAGACACGAGGGCTGTGAAGTGAAAAGTAGTATAACAATACAGGAAACAGTACATGATCTAAACAGTACCCAGCTGTTGCTCAACAGACAGAGGAAGGTCTGAACTCCACCAAGGTTTCTGATTCATCACCCCCCCCCCCCAGGGATACTCATAATAATAAGTGTATTATTTCACTGCACTAAAGGATTCTCAGATTTAATACTTGTGCTAACAGCTTATGTTATGCGATGACATGTTTTGTCACATCATATCATGTTTTGGCCTCAATATTATCTGCATCAGTCTAGACAGTATACGCCTGTCTGAGTAACAGTGTAGTCTACATAATAGAGCTTTGGCACCAAGTGTTGACACATCAATCATATAAAAGAAAACAGCAATATTCTCCGATAGCTATCGCCCGGGCAGCTATCCAAAAATCAAGTTTTTAAATTTGAATACAGGGTCTGCAAAGGGTTAATCGAAGCTTTCATCTCAACGGTGAAAGCTTATCACCGGGATGACAATCAGATTAAAAGGACTGCAGAGCCCTACCTTCTCTCCAGACGGATAACTTTCAAGTTCAATTATAACTTTTAAGAACAATCGAAATTCACCAACATTCGAAGCCTTATGGCTCTATTATTGAACCGGAGATCTGGCAGAAAGGAGATGCGGCTGATGTGGCGGTGGAGGGTTTAGAGGAGGTAATTTACAGAACATCTGCTGATTGAAAAAGGCAGAATGTTTTAAGAGCAGATGGTTATAGAGAGATGATGGAAGTACTTTATAACCAGCCTCGGCACAAAACAACCACTGCAATGTTTTCTAATAAGGCGCTGCTGTTTCTAGAAATGAGAAGGATTTTTTATAAACAGCAGGAAAAACAAGAATGCATGAATATACTGTACGAGCATAAAGTGCCTATGATATTTCAAAGAGACCTAGGTGGTGTCTTCTCATTACTTGTTCCACTGTTGTTTGGCAGACCTGTATAAACTCTAAAAAAAAGAATCAATTTATAGAATGCTGTAAATATAATATTCAAAATAGCAGGTTATTATTTTTTTATTTCTTGCTCACTAAAAGTAAAGAAGACATATTTTTTACACTCAAATGTATATTTAAACGTATAACATTTACCTCGGTTTAGATTAACAGAGGCAGAAATAACAGTGAGGCTTTGAGGAGGACTGTAGCTGCAGCCCCGGGGGCGTCAAGTGTTTTTTGGCCAGTGGGGAGCTGACACTTGTGTACACGCTGCAGGAGGTAAAGAACCATGTAGCCTTTAAAACAGGCATGAGGAATTAGCAGAGAGGCCCATGTGTGTGCATGCATGTGCAGCGTGTAAGTCTGTATTAATGCAGCAAAGTGTGTGTGTGTGTGTGTGTGTGTGTGTGTGTTTGGTGTGAAGAAAGCATTTTGTAGGACCTACAGGGTCAGACTCCCACGGAGAAGCTGTCAAGGTCCCAGGCAGGGGGTTAAGTGGTGTGTCGGGTACTTGGGCTCTACGTCTTATTGCGGGCAATGCCTGTGTTATATAGGCCAGTAAAGGTCACTATGCAATACAGACATCTCGTATACACACACACACACACACACACACACACACACACACACATGCCTGAATGCATGCATGCACATAAAATCTGGGTACGCTAATAATTCCCTTAAACTGTATAGTTCAGAGCCAGTCTGAGGTCATCTTTTTATTGCTGTTTTTATAAATGGCTTCCATTATGCCCTTGATCTGGTTAGATTTTTCAAAAAATTAATCACACACAGATCAATAGCATATTTGGTGTATCTGGCAGTAAAATAATTTAATAGGAAGTAAATGTTTGAATTGCTTTAGTAAGAGCTATGTCTGTGTCTGGTTGATTAAGTTGCTGTAATGATCACATTCATCACAGTCTTGCTGCATATTTCAGTTTGTTGTTTTTTTTAAAAAATTTCTTTAACTGTAGCAGGTTCACATTTCATATCTTAAAGTAGTTTAACCACATACCAATGAAAATAGAAAATATGACCTCCAAACAGAAATATGAACTGACAGTGGTGGATGTTTCCCATTGAACAATCTAAGTCTGTTTCCCTTTGGAAAGAACAGCAACAGAAGGTCCAGTCCTTGTATTTGATCTCAACTCAGCTCTGTTTAAAAGACCCAATTTGACAGACCAGGAACTTTGTCAGTTTAACAGAGCTTTGTGTCATGTCGAACAAGCTGAGAGACGTTCAGTGTGCCTTTGTACTGGGCCACAGGCAAGCATAGTGCACACATGAGCACACTGTGTGTGTGCTCGGTGGGGGTCTCACTGTACGCTCTGTGTGTGAGAGAGTGTGTGTGTGAGAGAGAGAGAGAGAGAGCACACATTTTTGGTTATATCCATGGTAATAAAAACTTCTATTTGCTTTTCATTGTCAAATTTCTATCAGAAAAGGGGAAAAACAGTTCTTATCCGAGCAACTCATTAGGAAGAGGAAAAGCAAGCTAGGTTTTCCTTACTTTCCTCACTGCACACACAACCCAGTTTCCACAACTTCATATTACCAGGCACAAACACACACATACACACACACACACACACCCTTTTCCCAAATCTGTCTTTTGATAACAAAGATTCTGATTGATTTTAGTTCTTAATTAAAGTAATTGGGCCACTCGAGTTTCCCCTGTGGAGGGAGACAGAAGGTTTTAGCACTAAAACAAGGTCTGTAGGTCACGTCTTGGTGGGCGCAAGCTACATTCTTCTTCACACTTGCAACTATGAATTCATGAACTTTTGAACTCGCCTCAGAGCAGGAAACTGAAACAATAAAGCTTTTGCAAAGAAAATAAAATTTTAACACAGCAGTGGAATTGGTTGTACCGGGAAATCGTTTATGCCCTTTGTGTTGTTTGTTTATGCATTGTAGTAGAAGTACGCAAACACAGAAATGGTCCGCAATATATGCTCCCACAAATAGGCACGTACACATACACATGCACACACACACACACACGCACAGATAAAGGGGGGGGTATGGAAGCAAGTGGTGACACGCTGTGGACAGGTTTTGAGAGGTTTAGCGACATGTGTGGTCTAAAGTTAGCGCAGTTAGAGAATGCCTTCCATCTTCGCGTCCATCCATCCCTGAGCATACCCTCTTCTCCAGCTGTCTCCATCTCATCCTCTGACCTGAGCTGCTGTCAGGGCCCCCTGCTTCAGCACAGCATACTGCACACCCACCACATGTTACGGCTGAGTACAGCAAGAGTAAAGCAAGATTACGATCAATCAGTTATATAAAAGAGGGTCCAATTTTCATTTAACGATAATAACAAGCAAGACCGTGTGTTGCATTGCATTGCATATGGTTCAATATCTGTACATATGGTACAATATGCATTATCATTATTATCATTTTTGTGCGAAATTGTTTTTGTATTCTATAAACTCTCTTCAAATGTACTTTTCAACCTTCTCAAAGATCATACCAGGAGTGGGGTTTCTTTAATATATATATATATATATATATATATATATATATATATATATATATATATATATATATATATATATATAACACACACACACACATTTGCAACAAATATTCATGCAGACGGTCCAGTACTAATCACTTCTGCCTGACCTCCGTGTTGTCTGTCTCACTTCACCTGCTGCTCTCTCTCCACACTCTGACACTAGTGTGTCGAAAGCCTAAACCGCCTGGTATTGATGTCCCCATCATGGCACAGCAGGGGCCCCTTCATCACAGTAACACACATGCCTGGGTGAGATGTCCCAGTTGAGGCATTAGTCAAGTGTGTTTATACTGCATGTGCAAAGAAATGGTCCACATGAAGTCAGCAGTGTAAGATATGCATGGCTGGCCAAGTCCCCCCCCCTCCCCACAAGTGTTAAAGACTAATAATTCCATATGCTAATCCTTACTCACACCCTCACCTACATATTTTACAGTTTCTGACATTACACAACTCTTAACAGATGTAACTGTGTCCCCCTCCTTGTATCGCTACTCAATAGTCAGCCTTTTTCAGGCAGTGAGATAAAAATATGAATTCCCATAAATACTGCTGACCTTTTGTTTCTGCTACAGAAAGAAGAAGAAGAAGAAGAAAAAAAGAAGCATCTGGCAGATATTTTGGGAGTGAGCACAAGACAGATCAAGATAAGGAAAATGAAAAAGAAGATTATATGATCCAAGAAAAACTTTACTGCCATCAAGAAAAATGAACTAAATATTTCACAGAATACTAAGGGTGTTAGCAGAAGAAATATGATGATCTTAAAAGAGGAATGGTATCTAAGGGTAATGGGCAAAAGAAGAAAAGGGAAGGAGATTATCAAAGTATTACAATGAAAATCATGTGTTAGTATCTAATTGACCATCTCTGCTGTTCAGCCCATCAACATGCACCTTGAGGCATGGACAGGGGTGGGTTTAATATCAGACTCACGTGAAACATCTGCAAGAGAGGGGAGGCCTCTGCTAAACTACAGAGAGCGTTTGCACATTTCATTTAAGCACATTTGATGACAAGGGATCGGAATAGTACCAGAAACAGCACAAAATAATACCAAAGTCAAGGCTGCTGCTGCTGAAGTCACTGGGTGATGTTACAGATGGTACTTCAGACATACACTGACAGGCACATACATAACATCACAGACGCTTTCATAATTTATCAGGCTTGACACAATGAACTGTATTTCCTGAAAAATGGTGGAATATTCGACGAGGATGAATAAACAGCAGAGGAAATGATTGCCTTCAAAAGCTTATTTATTGGGAGGGTGCAGCATGGGCGGAGGGGGTGAAGGGGGCGGCAAGGGGAGTGAAACCTGAATTAAGTGAAAAGGATTGTGTGTAATATTTCCACATGCTTCCGAGTCACACTTGACTGGCCTTAAATTAAAGCGGCACACTTGTGGGCATGACGACACGTTTACATTTCTATACATGTACACAACCACACAACAGCAAAACAAAACAAAAAGACCAAAAAAGTGATGGCCAGCCACTAATATGCAGTGTGAGGAAAAAACACACTGAAATACACTTAGGGGATGAACTAATGTAGCAGACATATACTTCTGAAGCTGAGCCTGCTCTTGCATAAAACATCAGGCATTGAGCATTTTAAGTGCTTCTATTGTAATCAGTCCAGAGCCATAACAACTCCCATAAAGGCATGGCGAGAGTGGCTGAAGGCCCATTTAGGTGTCCACAACAAAGAGCATCACTTGATCAATAGACAACCTCGTTAGGGCAATATGCTGTGGCGGGCAGATTCTAAAGGCACATAGGGATGATGGGAGGTGGATGTGACACGCCAAGGGGTTGATAGGAGATCTTCTCTGTGGCGTTTTAGCAGAAGAGAAACAAAAACTAAATTAATATACAGAGCTGGACCAACATGCTTGAAACAGTGTGCAGCAATCACTAACAAAGTGCTTTTTGCTTCAGAAAAACTCTATTGAGGCCTCTGTTTGTGTTTGCGTTCACTTGTGTGTGCGTGTGTGATTGAAAGCCACTAAAAGCTCTTTAGGGGCACCTTAGGGAGCTATCCTTCATGACTTATCAACTAGGCAGACAGGCATAAGTGTGCGCACACATACACACAAGGAGGCAAACACTTACATGCACTTGTACACACAAAGTGGATCCTTAATGAACCCTTGTCAGGTTTGAAGGCAACAAAGGTTGGGAAGAAAGAAGAGAGGGAAGAGGAGCAGATGAGTGGAGTGGAATAAAAGAAGAATAGAGTAGAGGTGAGGGGAAACAGAGATGGGGGGGGGTCATGAGGAGTGGTTCTCCCTGGGCTGCTTGGCCTTGAGATCGATCCCTTATCACTGTCACCTAATCTGTCCATCTCTCCAACCCACACCCCTCTGTCTTCCCTTCTTCCTCCATTTTGCTCCGGTGCAGAAAAGTATCAAGAAAGAAGAGGACAGAAAGAGATATAAGGAGACAGAATGATGGAGTGTACACCTCACGTGAATAGAATTAGAGAGGAGAAAGAAGGAGAGGAAGTCGGTGTGGAGATGAAGTAAAAAACAAAGGCAAACAGAAGACCAACAGAAGTGAAGTAGAATGGCAGTAAGCACCGATTGACAAAGAAACATGGGAGCGAATGAGAGACGGGATGCTGTGTAGTCTACCAATAACCGCAGGCAATCTTTACAGGAGTGCAGCAGCACACTTCAGATATATTAACGAAAGAAAAAGACTAAATAAAAAACACAAATGCACAACCAGGCATTTGGTTGGAACTATTTTACAAAGCCATTCATGGGTGTTCTCAAGCAATTCGTTTTATATCGCAGAACATGGAGAGCAATGCACTTGCACTGTGGACAGTTTGCATGTTCTCAAAATATGGGCTGGAGACAAACGTCTGCAGAAAATTTCATGTTAACCTTTACAAACTTGAGCAAGTGACAAGTTTTACATCAAGCAATGGGCTTGCAAAACTCTGTAACACTTGGTCTGCAACTGCAGGCGTGATTAAATGTAATTTCAATGAAATTACAGAGTAATTATATTTACCTACACAAGCTTAAAGGTACATTACAATAAGGCTGTAACAAGTCAGGCTTTTACAGGAAACAAAGAAATAATTACACTCTTCATAAATGTAAGCAGTTTATTGGTAATTTTAGGTAATGCAAGAGTAATTTTAAGTATTGCATAACTTCTAGTATTTTACAGGAAAGGAGACACAAATTATACTGTAAGAAGTTTTAAGTACAGCCTAAGTAATTTTGTGTAGTGCATAATTTCATGGTAATTTTGTGGAAACAATATTTCCCCGTCTTACACCGTGAGTGCGCTGTGCTTTTCGGACGTGGGCCGTGTTATTGAGTGGAATGTTCTTGCTGTCTTTATTCTTTTTTTCATATCTTTATTTAATATTCATTATGTTGATGAGCATAATGGATGTTCTATTATTCAGCTGTCCTTTTATCTTACCAATATAAATGTGATAAGGGCTTACAAGAAAAAAATTAATACCATGAAAATTTGCAGGCCCATGTGACCTTATAATGATGGAGCCAAGTCTAACTTTTTTTTTTCCACAATCATTGTTCAAACATAACTTTCAAAAGGATTTTACAGGAAATGAGACACTCCTTTCCTGTAAAATACCTGGAAGTTAGGCAATGTTAAGAAATTCCATAATATGACCCATGCCCCAATAAGCACAGTGTACTTATAATGTAAGGAGGGGAAATATTGTTTGTTTTTCCACAAATTCACAATGAAAAATTACTTACAGTATCATTTGTGTCTCCTGACTTGTTGCACCCTTATTTTATTGTACCTACTGTTAAGTATTTGTAGGTAAATATAATTACATTGTAATTTCAAATAAAATACATTGAAATTTCAATTGATTACAGGGGAATTATGCCCTTAGTTGCAGGCCATATAAAGTGTTACCGGAAACTCTTAAGAGACCAGCAAAAGAGCATCTACCAGCAGCACATACACCTACAGGGGGGCTACAAAGCTGGATCACAACCACACTTAAATCAACCTAAAAGGAAAACACTGATATTAATAATATATCAAGTTCTATTTACTATAATTCAGCTGGCACAGTGCAGCAGATGAAAAAACATCACATGTACTTTTCTCAGCTCCCCTCTATTGCACAATTATTAAACACTGCTTCCCTTTTTGTGTCCCTTTCCATCTTCCCTTCCTTCCTTCCCTCCCTGTTACTACCCTGCTCCTATTCCCTGCCTTCTGGCTGTCTTTTGGCAGCACAGGAGGGATGACAGATGAGAGGGAAGAAACAGGAGACAGAGACACAGAGGACAGAAAGAATGGGCTGTTGTTTGATGTTGCACCTTGAACATCTTACAGCTATGAAGATTTGCTCTCCCATGGTCACACTCAAAGTACTATAAACAACAATAATGAAAAAGCTCTTTATGTAATTTTGGATATTTCGCAAATGTTCATCAGCTTCAGAAAACTGATATCACAGCGAGTCTACCCATAACCTCAGTTATGGGAGAATGTGTGAGTGAGACAGAGATGTGAAGTGAGCCCTCTGTATTTCCCAAAGGCTCGCTTTGAAACAATAGAGGACAGATGATGGTGTGAATTAAGGACTAAAGGACATTAAGGATGGTGTGAGAATTTCCTCTAAGCTGTAGAGGGGGCTCCATTTAGGGGTGCAATTACCCTGAAACACTTAACCCCCATTAGGAAAGAGACTAACACAGAGATGGAGGCAGGGGAAGAGAGAGTAAAAAATTTTAAATAAGTAAAAAGTTCAGTTTTGGCCCAAAGTTCAGAGAATGAAGAGAAACTGTAAAGACAAAAAAGCATGGAGATGGATCATCAAATTAAAAGAAGCTGATATTATTGATATGGAAAACTATAGAACCGAAATCTACACCAAGCGCCCACTTTCCATCCTACTGTGTTTTTCAACATGCTACATTAAAAAGGACACTCTGCCATGTGCCAAGTCCACAGCATGCCTCCACTTCAGACACGACTCTTTTCCACACTGCGGTTTACTCTGTTATTACTCTGGCACGGTTTATGACATCCCCCTTTCACATGTCCTCTTGCAGAGACGATTTTTATTTTGTTGTTTTTTGTTTTGGTTTTTAATTTGTGATCTCTTTTTTTAAATTCTCGCATTGATCCAATTAAAGAGAAATCAGAGAGCAAACTTTTTTGATAGCACGATAAGCAGCCAAAGCACTGCCCTAACAGCGAGGAAGAGAATTCTCTCCTATTCCACTGAGTGAAGCTTTAATGGGATGACCACTGATTAAAAGTATTTCCAAAATGGATGGCACAGGGGAGCACAAAGAGGATGAAGATGTACAAAGGAAAAATAAACACAGACGGTGGCGAGTGTAATGTCTGATGTCAGGAGATTTTAAAGAGGCATGAGGAGCGCAGCGTAGTTGTGTGTGCACGGCATATGGCAATCACATATCAATGCATCCATGCACTCACACAAACAGGAGCATGACCACAGCTAAGAGCAAAGCCTCGTGTTCCACTGTAACAGTTTGCCACACACAAACCTTTTTCTTTTCTTTTGTTTTTCCTACAATGCTCCTCTCTCCTCCTCACAGACTCTTTGTCCTCACTGTGCCAACCTATCACAGTTTCTGCCTGTCACATCAGACTATACATCCTCCAACTATTCTACCACTTTCATAATCCATACAGACCTCTGACAGAGTTTATTTTAGTCTTAATGTCCACTAAATTTCTTCTCTTGTTCTAGTAAATTTTAGACTTTGCTCCTGTTTAATTGCCTTCCCATGATACTGGCCTCATTTCGAATAACCCAATCATTAACAAACAGCGTCTGATATTTTCATCAGTGCTCTTGTATTGTCAGCAGTTGAACTTGCTGCCAGCCAACATTATAATAAAATTATGCTGGGTAATATGAACTGTCCTCCAGTTAGGGGACAGGGGGGAAAAAAAAAAAAGGGCCTGCATCAAGACATTTCCTTCCTTCTTTAGGTGATTCCATTTAACGTTAAGTGTAATTTAATAACTAAATTTACGCACATGCGGTACAGAGAAAAAGCAATTACCGTTTTCTCCATCCATTAATCCATAGAATTTCTTAACCGCTTATTCAATTCGGGGTCACAAGGTGGCTGGAGGCTATCCCAACTGTCATTAGGTGATAGGCAGTGTGCACTCTGGACAGGTCACCAGTCCATCACAGAGCTACTTTCATTAAAAGTATTTTGATTAAGTACTATATATCCTGAGCGTATAGTACAAAAATCATGTGGCAGCAGGCACTTTCAGACCAGAGGAACCTTTTCAGCATTATTATAACTTCTGGAGGAAGTTCCTCCTTTTTTTGTGTGTCTGCACCGCCTGAACTTGGAACCATCAAAGTTTTGCAGTGACCTACCCTGAAGCTGTTACTGTGCTTTAGGGTAGATTCTCTCCAGCACATGCAAAACCTTTGAGTAATACATATGGGGATATGCACTGATTGGTGCAGCATCAGCAACTGCCATATGGGGGGGGAAATGTAAAACAAATTAAGCAAGAACTTTTGATTGTAGTTGTTTAAACCAGAGATTAATAAAAGTAAAATAACTGGCAGAAAAGTCCAAGCATTTGACTTATCAAAAGCAAAACATAGCTAGCATTTCTTTCTCAACTACCTACAGTATCCGCACACGGTGAAATGATGTTGAGAGAAAATGATGAAGCTGAAGTAAGATTACAAGAAGACCAAACAAAGCACATCTGAAGTGCTATGGTTTGCCAGACACTATCCTTTGCCATATATTGAGATATTCTGATAATGCAGGCACAAAGGATCCATTTGTTGCACTTTTGGAGAGTATTATCAACAGTAAAAGGAGCTGCAATCCATTGGAGAAAGCCTGTGTCTAAAGATATCTATCCCTCGTATATTAAAAGAAAACAGTTTCTTGTAAAGTTACTTTAACTTGCGTGAAAGCACGAAATGGGAGTTGCCTGCCTTTCCAGCTCCGCTGTTATCGTGAGACCCACTTCAAACACACAAGTTCTGATGCAGTTCATTGTTGTGGTTATAGCCTAATGTAAAGTTAAGCTTAAAATGGACAGTGGCGTGTGATATAACAATTAGAAAGACTATAAGCTTTACACAAGGCAAGTTAAACTTGCTTCCAGCAAATTCAAATAGACACCGTTGCTATAATGTGGGACAAACTATAAAATTACAATGGTATTTGAATATGGATTCAAGAGTAATTTAAGGGAAAAATAAAATCTAAAGAGCACTTCAAGATAATCCAACTGAAAGCCGGAGCATTTTCTAATTTCGGATGGCTTTATCATGTAATGAGTAATCTGAAAGAGCTCATCACTGTGATATATAACCAAATACCATCTGGTAGGGAGGACCACAGTTAAATGTTGACAGTAATGACAATTTAGATCACCAGCCTTATTAAATAAAGAGCTCATTTGTGCAGACATATGGCCAATCAACTCATTGCCTGGCACTCCATCATGCACGCATGCACGCACGCGCGCGCGCGACACACACACACACACACACACACACACACACACAAAGGAAAGGAAAACAGTACATGCATGCATGCAGGAGACTGCGATATGTTGCCGGCCAAGCACCTAATATGCTTTGTCTGAAGCCAAGTCCTGTTAGCAGAAAATATTTTACATTTTTGACATGAGTGCAATAGACAGACTAAAAGATTGGCTACACAGGTTTGCCCATGAAAACATGTAGCTTGTGATGTGCTACTTTATAATAGCTTTCCTCTAGCAAACAATACATAAGTAGAACTATATCCTGAATTGGATGAGTGGTTAGGATGGATCGTTGGATGGATGGACGGACGGATCTATTTGTGGGCATTTTTAATACTTTTAAGACATGTTGGAGGCAAAAGTATGGTTGTGCAATTAGTTAATTTTAGAGAAGACAGACAACAGAGAGCTGGTGTGTAAGAACTTCCAGTGTGTGTAAGAACTGGTGTCTGTCATCCACATGGTGTATCCGGTGTCTTAAGGTGTTGATCTGTGCAAAAAGCCCATGATCCAGCTCCTGTTTTCGACACTTATAACTGGCATTCAACTCTGAGTGAACCCACACGTGTACACAGGAGTGAAAGAAGATGACAGCATTGAAAGCAGACAAAGGACTGCGAGGGAGATCTTTTTTTTTGTGCATCCTTTTCCAGCACAACCATCTGCATCATCCATCTAATCTCGTGCTTTTCTGCCATCATATTTATCCTCTGCTCCTCTGTAGCCTTCAGCACAAACACAATGTGATAATCCATTAGCTTGTTTTGTCTGCAACAAGAGGCAAGTAATACAACATGAGACTCTAGAAAAGCTTTAAACGGCCATTAAGATCCGGCTAAAAACATCAATAGTGTTGTCAAAGATTTCCACACCAAACCCTGTTATTTAGCTGACAAAGCTGACAAAATCCCAAATCACAGCATCTTTCAAGTAACAGAAAATGTTACGCTTAACTGGTTAAGAATTTGATAAGAAATCTGGCGATCTTTAGCCATGTTTGGTTACCTTGCCCTTCTTGCCGATTGGTCTTTTTATATTTGGTTCATTTGCAAGAATAAAACCTGCTTTATTTTGTGTTACTATTTACAGCTTTGTACAGTAATATAAAGCTCTAAAGTTGGCAGTGCAATCACGTTTTTTCTAAGTACTTGTTTATCTTAATGAAATCAAAAATCAAATTCTGGTGACAGCTGCTGGAATGTTTGCTTTTGTTGCAAGGACAGAGTCAATTAAATCTAACCAAGCACTGCCATGAAGTACTGATGGAACAGATAAATGAGTTTTTCAGTGTTAAAGGGGATCTAATATGCTGATTTCCAGCTTTCCATATTATTTTTATTCTTTGACTGTGCCAGAGTTTGCATCATATGATGCAAAGTTCAAAATGTTCATAATTTTTTTTTATTTTTTTGACATGGACTTTTGCCCAGCCCCTCTGTTTATTATGTGTCTGACACAAACTGTCTTCTCTTTTAAGCCAACTGGCTGGCACTCACAAACAGAGGGTCTGAACAGCATGTGGGGCTGCAGTGCTCAGATCCAGTCAAATGTCATGTGTGTACGTCCCGCTCACTGATATCATACATATGTAAAAGTAGAAAAATAAACTGACACCTGAGCTGTTAGCTCATAGGGATTTGGGGTATGATTAATGTGAGAATCCACCACTGTAATAACATATATGACGGAACATAAGGGAAAAGCAAATCCACTTTAAGCTCTTAATAAATTCTACCTGTCATTTGTATTATTTTTATTCTGTTGCTATGACTTTTATTTAATTAATTTATTAGATAAGTATTTAAGAATTGAAACAAAGCTTTTAGGAGATTTAACTCAAACTCAGCCAAAACATACAGATTTGCTTGCCAATATGAAGCTCATGATACACCGCACGTACAGTGTATTCAGCCATTTGGTTGGACTCGATGGTAAAAGCAAACTTTCATGTCATGTTTTTGACTCACTGTTTCAACAATAGGCTATCATAAGTGAGATGAGATCAGTGGGGTGCATTGCTTTCTAGATTAGTTGTAGGGTAAACTTGAAATCACCTCACACACACTGAAACTGAAGTTCTTCTTTCACTGTGTTTGTCCTATTTTGCATGCTCGCTTCCATTGTGCGTTTGTCTTCACACCTCTTAAATCTCTCATTTTTGATGTTGTCATTTCTCTCTTCCTTCCATCTTTCCCGTACACATTCTTCAATTATGAATTTTCTCATAATGCCTTCATTCTCTGTCCACACCTCTTTCATCCTC
The DNA here is from genome assembly GCA_024447675.2 of Pterophyllum scalare. Taxonomy (NCBI): domain Eukaryota; kingdom Metazoa; phylum Chordata; class Actinopteri; order Cichliformes; family Cichlidae; genus Pterophyllum; species Pterophyllum scalare. Next base: position 39,599 of record JAMQGT020008278.1, read on the forward strand.
CTTCTCACCTCCCTTCTTTCTCACCTCCCCTTTGCCCTCAGGTGTAGTTTAGATAAGGAAGGGATTAGTGAAAGCTCTGCTATGTTTGCCTTTGGCACAGAGGACAAAAGGACTGGGACTCCACCATCTCCATTCACCTGGCTGTGTGTGGAAAACAGCTATGGAAGGACGCACACAGACATAAGAACGCACACTCACACTCACCTGTGTAATGACTGTGTCACCGTGCCCCAGTTATGAACTGAATCAGCATAATCCCTTCACACTCCATTAAACAAGAAAAGGCAGGGTGTAGTCTCACAAAAATGCACAAACACACACGCAGAAATACAGTGCTGACACATATCCTCACACTGTGTGGTCTGCAAATTTTAGCTGGCCCCATGGGCTGATATTACTGGTCTGGTGAACCAAATCAGGCACAATAGCATGCACATTCGACAGGTGTATGTGTGTAGGCGCATATTTTCTCTAAAGAACACGAGTCAAGCTACCGGAGACAACACACTGTGCTGTGTTATTACAATGGGATTGGCCTTATTTGCACCACAGGGCCTAGCAAAGCTTAGCAGGTGGTTCTCATTATTGTATTATTAATATTTATCAACATTTATTCAATTGCATTTTCATTCCATTTCCTACAGAGTTGATTAGTTAACTCATATAAAAACTTTTAATGAAAAAATAAACTTTTGATTATATGCTTTAAAGCTATAATAAACACATCGCATCATCATGTGACTGCTGCAGGGAAAATGGGTCATGTTTATGATGACATCCTGATGGCCTCATACCTATCATTCATATCAGTGTATTTTAGGTCACTGCAAAGATAAATTAATATCCCAGCTCTAAATCCCACACCAAGCCATGTATATATCCATCCTTCGATCCTCTTCCACGTATCCAATTTAGGATCACTTTGAACTCAGGACCTTTAGCTTTGAGGCGACTGTGCTAACCACCACCACACCACCGTGCTGCCTTCTTGTATTTAGCACATTTGAAAAAACGCCACTTTGTTAATGTAGCAGTGTGCACCTGCTCTGACACATACACTGTGTGTACACACTGTATGTGACACAGGTGCAACATCAGAAGAAAACAGAAGAAAAACTAACATAGGCTATAGCAGCCGGACAGTGCCAAGTCAAAGCTAACCTTGTTCACACGATGAATAATTTCATCTACTGTAATAAATGAAAGAGAAAATCTGTATTAATTATTGGATTTGCCACATTTTAACTAAAAACTTTTTACTCCCTTATAGTTCTGCTAACTTTTTTTGAACAGTTTTTTTTTTTTTTAATGGGTAAAAACAATCAACATGAACATTAGTATAAAATGCTTGCATACATTAACAAACTTAATGATCGCTGCTAATGTCTGAAGGCAGGGGGTCAACTCTGAGCCAGCGGACTGCTGGGCTTGCAGTACCCTTGCAAAAACCCTGCTGATTGCATCCCTTTCATGACCAGAACTGGAGAGAAGAGAAAGAGCAGAGGAGATGAGAAGTGCAACAGACAGATTAGATACTAGGAGAGGTACTGGAGAGGTGAAGAAGAGGAGGATATCAGATAGACTGATAAGACACAGCATTAACATAGTCTGTCCCACTTCCAAAGGCGCTGTTGTCACACTGTAGAATCAGACGCTATCAAACTGGGGTGGCTTGTCAGCTTTTTAAAAGTTCAACAAAGTATTGGTGCAACACAGCACATTACAGCTTTATCAACATCAAAACTCATATTTCCTTAGGATTTTACTGCTGCAGCTAAGAAAAAAAAAAGGATGATTGCACTCATTTTGTCTGCTTGATTTCATGTTGTGATAGCTAGCCTATGCACCTGGCTGAAACCTTATGATAGAGACTAGTGTCACATCTATTCATTTTCCTATGAATAAACTTGAAAATTGTGCAATTATCAAGAGAAAATCAAAATATTTCTAGTGCAGCGTGATTTCGTAATGCATGGTACTGACGATTAATCCTTTAGAACAGGAACAAAATATCTACGTTAGCAAGCCAGGTGAATGTTTAGGCTAATCCATAAAACGGTGCAAAAATGCTGCCCAGATCTTACATTGTTACACTTCCTCATATCCGTCTATTAGTCTGTCAGTCCCAGATGGGCAGTGCTTCATCAGGGATCTGCTCATCTGAGTGCTGAACACTGGATATGCCCGATACCGAGTCCAGTGGGCAATGAGCCACTGTGGACAGACAGGACAATATGTACACAACAAGACCAGAGCAGCTAACATATTTACACATACACGCACACAAATACACAAGCCACAAGAAATCGTATACATGAAAGCAGACTGATCCAGTGAGTGGGCCGGAAAAAAATATTGAATTAGCGAGAGTAAGGGTGAAAAAGAAAATAGGCAAGGGAAGCGCACAAATATGTGCAGGTTCTTGTGTGTACGCAGGAAGAGAGAGAGACCTTGTATTTCTGTTTGCTATCAGGTGAGTGTGTGTTGTTTTTCTAGCACCCACCTATCAGTCAGGGCCTGCAGGCGGGCAGTAGAGCAGTGTGGGTAGAAGAGGTGTCAGCTAATCTGCTGTGATTGATGTGTGATCCAAAACTGATGAAACTTCACTATACACCTAAAAGGTGCGCGCACACACACACACACACACACACACACACACACACACACACCTATGTCCACTTGCACATGCATGTCCTCTCCCACTGTTTCTGAGGATGCATGCTGCACATGATTGCAGAGAATCACAGATGTACCCTGGGCTCCTGTGCTCATCCTGTAGAGCCTGAGAACCCTAGCTGAGGTTTCACTGAGATGCACTTTCCATTTCACCTAATTGGCCATGAAAAATAGATGACAGACATAAACAGTGACTGTCATTATGTCATTATGCATGTGCAGGACCAGCGTGTCTTCGCAAGGTGTGAGCAAGAGCTTGTGCATGTTTGCCTTATATATGGAGATTGGCATGCGTAAACTAAAGGTATTCTATTTAATTTTAAGCCTAATTGCCGAAATAACAGTGTACTTTCAAACAGGACCCAGATGTGGCGAGCTGGCTTGTTCAGAACCCCCACACTGAACTGAGAGCAGAGTGACACGGAAATAAACATCGAGGGAAAAAGAGAAAGTGTTTTTTTTTTGTCTTTATTTTAATCATATTTCCAAATAATAACTAAAATTGAACAGTAAAAAACCCTCATGATCACATTTTCTGTTTGCAACAATCTCTCTGTTGTTGTATGAGATGCAACTTCACAGTTGGAACAGTTTTCTTGGTGTTCTTTGCATACAGTGATTTAACAGCGCAGCTCTCAATCACACAGTTTTTATAGAAGAAAGATCCTCACAAAAGATGCTAAAGGGATGTGTTTTAAAGCCTACAGAGGAGTCTGAACAAGTGAGCAAATATCTAAATATAAGCCTTTAACTATTTGCAGTCTGACTCATACCTTACTTTCTAAAGTTTGTTTTTCTTATTAATTCTTCTCTTCCCTGGAGGCTTTGAATCATAACTACACTTCATGCTGTTTTGCGGTCAACCGCTGTGCTGCACAGATATTGAGTCCCCTAATCAAGCAAAGTTTATACTGTGGTGTGTTGCGTGTAGGCGTTGCTGCGTGAACACAATCTGTTTAGGTCATTTCAGTTCTTTAAAGACCTGCTCCAACGGAAATCTGGCAGTAACCTACTTGTAAGTAGATACACTCATACAAAAGTAGACAAAAGGAACAGAATTACATGTATGCTAATTTAAGTCAGTTTTTCAGGGTTATATCAATAAGAGAAGGATTTTAAAAAAAAAAATCAAACTAGCAGCTAGTCTACAAACTTTAAAGCACAAATCAAATATGAAGTTTTACCCCCCCCCAATTGTGTCTCAGTTGTTAAACTGCTGTTGGCAATAGAATTGATGTTTCATTAATGCAGTAAGTGGCAATGATGGGTTCCTTGCAGTCAGGGGGATTTATTTCCAGCATGTAGTCATTTATTCCTGTTGCACAAAGGAGTCATTTTCTGTGTCTTCTATGTGGCATTATAGAACATCCACGAAGTCGCTCTATGCGTAGCCCTCACCATGTAAATATTAAATAAACTGGATGATGTTTGTCACATAAGGCTAACATCCTGTTGTCAGCAGACGGTTTTTGAGTTGTTCAAATCTGGAGTTGGTTCAAATAAAAAGGCTGCAAGGGTGATTTATTTATTTATTTATTTGGTGGTCTTTATTTCCATCTTGAAAATTTTTCACTTCAAAGCTGCCAAAAGAAGCAGGGTCATATCCGCGCACTGAAACAGTACTCATTCTCTTTTTTTTCTACTGTGCAATTACAGTTGAAATGACAGGCACACACCAAACAAGGAGCCAAATGCAAAGTCCTGAAAATTTCAAAAGCCTTCCAAACAAATCTTTAGTAAGACCCCAGAGCAAAGGGGCCTGGGTTAGGATTAAGAATCGGAATCAGTATTAAGGGACATTGACATTCTGGAGGTGGTGTACTGATGGGAAACTTTGGCAGGCTTGTTTGGTTGTGGCTAGAATTCCTGATGAGTCAATGTTTATCTTATCTGGGAGAGATAGCAATTTTTGAAGTGTTTTACATCAATTCGACTAATTCAAACAGGGCTTGGATAAACAGGAGAGCTGCATCCAATCAGGCAAGGTATGCTGCAACACATAACCCTACAACCCCCACTCAAAGACACTCACAGGCCTGCAACCCAATGCCCCTTAATGGTCAATGTTTATAAACTGTGTTCCCAAACCTGAGATGCAAAGTCAGAACAGTAAGGGTGGGCTGCAGGATAGGAATGAGAAGAAAGTGTCTTCCTTTGGCAGAGAGTCTCTCGAGGTCCAATTAAAGAAGCCACGATCAATGTTACACAACCCTCTTCCCCGCTTATTTCCGTTGATGGCTCCTTTAAACAGAATCTGGTAAGAATTGTTGCATATGAAATTTTTTAAATTGGCCACTTATGAACTGCCATATATCCCAATTTGTCCTGCTTTGTTGTACATGTTTAATAGCTAGTTTCTGGATGTTAACAACTGCCCACTATTTGTCTAAATAAACATGCTTTTTAAAATACTCATGTATTCTCAGAATAGCGGTCTCTACCTACCAAAATGCTCATTATCATTTGTCTAAGGAAGCTTTAATCAAAGGTCCAACACCTGATTGGTTCTTGCTGGCTTCCTTCCTGCTCTCCACCGGCATTCTTTCCTGGCCCAACAAAAGTAATTACCAGAGACCTCTACCTCACCCTGGGGACAAAGAGGGGAGCATATGCTGTCAGACACACACATGAACCCATCGCCCAACACACACACACACACACTCAGAGTAAGACTTACCAATATGTGTTCACGTTCTCTAGCTCCCTGGCTACTGAATGACAGTTTAGCTAATTAGATTCTGATTTACCCATTTAATGGAAAAAGGAATAATTAGATAGTTAGAGACAGCCAGGAGAAATTTACTGGGTATCAGTTTAGAATCACTGTGTGTGTGTGTGTGTGTGTGTGTGTGTGTGTGTGTGTGTGTGTGTGTGTGTGTGTGTGTGTGTGTGTGTGTGTGTGTGTGTGTGTCCGACCAGAGGGGATAGAGTTTTGAAATGGGATGCCTGACTGCACCACCCAGCTAACTGATTTCTAAATGAAATTAGTGTTCATTAGATACACATATGTAAGCATACTCTCCCTCATGAATGGACATTCTCTCTCTCTCTCTCTCTCTACACACACACACACACACACACACACACACACACACATATGCAGTACTGTATATCATTATATGGACACATGAAAGCAGCAGACAAAATGTGGCAGCGGTCTGTCTCTATCACAATGACAACACATTTTCCATTCCTTAAGTGTCTCTCTCTTCAAACTGGTGTGTATTTCAGTCGTGACTGGACATAGACTAATTTGATTAGGCTTTGGGAACTCATTTTCTATTGCCACAACTCTTGTTAGAGATGACACTCCAGAAGCTTTACACTATTTAAGCTTGCTGCCGCACAAATTGAAAAAATTCTCGCCTCTGAGATACTTTGTTTTTGTGATCGCAAGTGGGGATTGCCTATAAAATCTGGGTCTCTAGGTCATTTCTTAGGAAAAGATGATGGGCATCGTCTTGCATTAAGGACAGAGCAATGACAGGGTGGGCTGGTGTGAATAATATAGTGCACTAGACAGCACAGCGCATAACTGTCACAGTATAAAGTAAGTATAAGTATAAATCCTGGCTAGATTGAAAATGTTGCACTAAACTGTAAGAGTGTTTAAAGCAATGTAAGGGACAGGCGATCATTTTAAAGAGGAGTGCGAAATGGAAAAAAGTCTCCCAGAAAACAAACTTTGAGCACAGAGGCATCAAAAATGTCATACATTAAGCAAAACACATTGGTTACTCGATAGAATTTGGCACATTCTCTTGCAAACTTTAACATCCAAGTTTCAAGAGTCAGCTGCCAAAAAAAGCAACACTTTAAAAAGTCATGTTATCAGAAAATCAGTTCCACAGAAAAATATACATGTGTGATGAGAGAAGGATAATGAAAGTTTGGTCCTCTGTCAGACAGAGAAAATTGCTGTTTAGAGCTGGAATTTTGGATGTCAGTTTCCAATTGAGCAAATACAGACAAGTCAAATTAACCCCCATTACTCCTGCACCACTCAGACATAGACAGCAAAGGAAAATGTATAGAGGTGCAAAAATCAGCATGATTTCTATAATTGTGTAAGACATGCAAAATATTTAGAGCTCTTTAAAGTGATAAAAAAAAATCTGTGGACAATTAAAAGTAGCAGTAGATAAACTAAATAATGCAAAATATTTCCCTTCAAAGCAACACAGATGGACAGAGAGGACTCGGCCCCTTGTCCTTGAACACAATGCGCAGGTAAACACTCATAATGGTCAGTTTCCAGGTGCACGAGTATTTGTCCAATCCTTTCTCCCTTCGCAACCCTTCCCTGCCCTTTGCTGTACATGCTAATGTGTTAGTGAACCCACCAACATAAATAAGAGGTAAGATTTTAAATCAAATTTCAGTGGCAAGGTCAAAACTATTTGGGATGTAAAATGAGTCAGAACCCTTCTTTTACCCTTCTGGCTCCAAACTCTCCATATGGTGTAAACAAACACAAGGAAGGACATTTGTTAATGAGATGGCATTGTTACAGTTTCTCAAGTTATGTGCATTCGGGGACTCGCTCTTTCAGGGAGATTGTAACTCATGTGTGAACACGTGGAGATGAGAAACAAATTCTCTCAGGAACAGCCTTTGAGAAACATGCATTTACATAAAAGATATTTGTGTTGCATACCACATTTTGGCTCTATTTCACAAGGATTGGTGCGTGTTGCCAAATTAATTACCTGTTAAGATCTGTGTTATTTTATTCAGCCATAGCAGAGAGAGCTCTAGACAGCATGCAACAGGTAAAGTCCACTCGCCGAAAAGCTCTGTTCACATCCAAACTCTTCACAAGGAACACTTTCCATCCTGGAAGTTTGACGAAGCTGCTCCTGAGGCGGAAAAGCCCGCCCATCCTCAAAGAATTGATGGAGCATTCACCTTATGCCTCATTGAGCTGACTCACTGTAGCACTGCAGAGGATGCAACATATGGGAGGAAATAAATAAACAAATGCTCCTCTTTGCATCTTGGCTCTGTGTCAGCTTCACAGCCCGGGGATGTTTCCTCACCCTTCACTCAGGTCTACTGAGAGCAGCCCCAAGGGGCCACTGGGCCCTGTGTTGAGCCATCATGGTGCATCATTATGCCGGATCCTCATGCCTGAAGAGGAGCGTGCATCACAGACAAATCTGTCACATTTGTTTCTCCGCTCTCTCACAGTCTTCTGTCCTCTCTTTCTGGTCCTGGTTTATTTTTCTTGTCTCACTTACACCTCTACAGCTGATCAAACAATGCATCCCTTCATTGCCATGCCCTCCAGCATGCTTGGTCTGGCTGTCAGGAAGCTGACACTTCCGAGACAGCATGCCAACACCTTGAATATATCCAAATGCACACAATGGAGGTGGTAGGGCGGTTTTTGTGGCCGATACCTTGTTGCATGGTAGGACAGGTAGATAGACTGTTATGTCCTAGGGGCCACTGATTAGGTGACTTACTGCTGGCAAGGATTGCGGCACAGACTGCAGTATCTGTGGTGCTCTTCAGATCATAAGTCACTCCCTGTTCCTGCTCAGGCTTCAGAAATGTCTCGTTATGACACAGGTACAAAAACTTGGATGTTTGCCTGGGAGTAAAAAGAACATTGTCTATATGCTTGTGTTTATGAAAATGCAAGTGAGCCCTGCCTGCCTGCCTGCCTCAAAAAATGTCCCTGCATGTGAGAGCAAGTCAACAGAAACTTTAAAACTTGCCCAGGGCAACATGCTGCCTTGGAGTCACAGCGCTAGAGAGGGAAAGAGGGATAGAATGATTGGCACGTGGCTGTTTACAGTAAACAATAACAAGAACTGTCTGATGATTACTCAGGAATGCACCCCGCTCTCATCTGCATGCTTTGTTGTGTGTCTTTGACTTGCTATAGCTACCCCCCAAACACCAACACAGCAGCATGTTGTCACTCTTGCTTGTGTGAATCTATATATCTGATTCCTACACTTAACAAGGCCGGCCACAACCGTGTGTGTGTGTGGGGTGACATGATTAATACACAGAATATCTTTAATTAGCAAGGGAGAGTTAGTGAAGAATGATCAGTGATCTTGACGGAGTTTATTTAAGGTCAAAGCATTTAATCTTACTCTGAATCAGAGGGTTTCTGTGTATGTGGACCAGTCTTTCATTTATTTGGCTTCCTCGGATCCATCTGTCTGCATGTATGTTAATTTTCTTAAGTCAAGGGTGGCACCACAAAGTCAATTTTGAGATCTAATCTAATCTCTCCCCCTTTGATCCCACTCAGTCTCTTCCTGTCTACTTCTGTTCCACCCCAACTGCACACACCATCTTCACTAACATATGGCGTGTTGTTGTTAAACAATGGTTTGGCTGTCAGTGATAAATGTTATTTAAAATAAGCTGCATTTGCCATGTAATTTTTGACTCTGTAATTAATCTAAAAGCCATCCTGTGTTTATTAACTGCTGTTTACTGTACATTTCTGATCCTATTATCTATTGTTCTTTCAGGAAACAGTCCTCCACTTATCTGCACTATTCCCCCATGCCAGATGAGATGAATACTTAAACACAGAAAGCGATTACACATAAGCTTACTCATATATACAGATGGTTTTTCTCTGATCTCTAAGCTCACGGCGTCCCAGATGAGTTCCCTCATCTCCACAGTTTGCATTGCAGAGACTGCCATTGTAACAAAAGGCAAAAACACATCGTGAACACTGCACATGCAAAGACATGCAACTAAAGCAAAACTGTAGACATACAGTCTGTTCTTGACTTTCCTTCCTGGACACACTATGGTTTAGTTAAGTTGTCAAAAAACCCAAACTTTTTCTGCCTGTTAACAGACTGATCACGGTTCTTTTCAAGGGATGCCACAGCAGCACAACGGGCACAATCTTCCCTTATTTCTACACCCTTTGCAACTTTCTTCCAGCTTGAGACCTCCACCTCTTTTTCTTGGAAGTGTTATGTGCTACCACAGACTGTACATAAAAGACGGGCATACCCCACAGGTCTGAAAAGGGTAGACGGTGTGGAAATGCCTTGAACCTGAATTTTTTTGGTAATACATCTAATTGTCAGCAGGTGGCGAGTCCAAAAACAAAAACAAGTCCATGTCTATGGGAAACTGACCCTACTGCTCACATAATAGTAAACATTTTCCTGATGCGTTCATGTAACACAGCAAGATGTTCATTTTCTAAAAAAGAAAAAGAAGTCGACAATAATGCAGGATATGTTTTAGGGTGCAATTTACAACACAAATGCACAGTGTCCACGGTTTCTCAGTCAGGTCTACCCTGTGCTCATGATGTCTGGTATGACAAAAAAAAAAAAAAATTAAGATACCAACAGTCAAAATGTGTAAGTTGAGGCTCCAAAAAGGCACAGGCCAATGGGTGAAGTCGATATTGCTGCATCCTCCTTTGAAATCATGTTTATATGTGGCCTGAGAACTTCACTGGATCACGCAAAGATGATCAACAAACAGTTCTCAATCTCATCCTGCCACCACCGTCACTTCCACTCGTTTCTCTTCACATGTTTCTTCCAAAATGTCTGTTCCAGTTAAATGTCTGACCCACATTCCTTTGCTCTGCCTCAGCCCTAACATCATCCCAAGACAGGTCCAACTTCTCTCTCATAACAGGGTGTGTCTTCGTGTCCTGGTTTTGGGCCAACCCTTTTCTTCATTTTTTTTTTTTGTCCTTTGTTAATCTCTTTTCTTCAGTCTATACTGTCCACTTCCAGTCCTCCCTTCCTCTCATCTCATTTCCCCTATAGCACAGCCTTCTAAGATGTATATGAAATCTCTGTTGTGACTTTACTCGTCTATAGAAAACAAAACCACAACAGCCTAATCAAAGCGCATTTTCCTCGTTCGGTCCTTTAAAGGAAATCAAACGGAGAAAAAGTGCATAGCTGGTCCTGGTTGCTAGGAGACCATGTGTCCACGCTTCAAGCAGCTATTTACAAGCTTTTATTTACTCCGCTCTTTCTCTCTCTTTCCCTTTCCTTCTTGTCTTCCTCTTTCAGTTTTACTCTGATTCACTTTCTGTGTTCATTGTCCTATTATTTTATCTCCCACTATTTGGCAAACTAAGAGGGAGGACAGAAATCCAAAAAGAACAGAGGTTAACGTGGATAAGAAGTGAGCCTGTGATATGGAGAAACATAGCTCCTTTCTCCTGTATGCTTCAGAAAGATGAAGAGAAACATGACGAAGTCGAGAAGAAAGTCAAAATATTGATTTTTTTTATTATTATTGTTCTTCCATCTCGTGATTTGTGTCACACAAGTGGATGCTGTGAAATGAGGAGGTCCCATTTAATTCCCATTTTCCACCTGTACTGCCTTGACCCCAATTCATTGTTCTTCTTACCTGCTTTTCCTCTTTTTCTCCACTATCCAGTGTCAGTATCCCTTCGCATTGCCAGATTTCTATCCTCATCCATCTCCACTGCCCTCCCCTCCTGTCACCCCTCCCAGTATTTTTTTTTTCCCCCTGTCTAACAGCAGTGCCGGAGGGAGGGGGGGTGCAGTTGAAAGGAGGTGTGGTAGCCATTACCTAAGGACCTCAAGTCTGCCACATGGTGAGAGGATGAAGGAGGAAGATGGAGGAGGAAAAGCAGAAGGATGTACTGGAAGAGCCACGATGATCTCAGATGCGTGTTTCCCCTGTTCCGCTGCGTTTCGTTTTGTCCTTCCCCTGCATGCTCCTAATGGCTTCCTAATGACAGCTTGCAGGCACCACACACCCAGCCATTTATAACCATCTAGACAAAGAGACTGGGTGTATATGTGGAGTGTTTAAGAGACGGGGAGACATTATATAGCAGATGCACCTCATCCACATTGCGCACAGAAACATACAGACGCTGTTAGCCATCAGCCTACGCAGTCCCTGTGTAAACAACAGTAGCCTAAGGCAGCTCTACGTGAACCCGGAGGTGACATAAAGATGTTCAGCATCTTACTAAGAATCATTCTGGCCACATATTGTGTGAAAGCCATTAGGAAAGGCCATTTTGTCTAAATACCTGCAGGCTAGCTTTCCATGAAATTCACAATACGGCTCTGTCTTTCTTTTTCATCCACATATAACTCACACAGAGATGCAAACAAACTGACATGGCAACATACTGTCTGATTTTTCATTGCTGGTTGTTAATATAAATCCTTGCCTGCAACTAAGAAAGCAGAGTTGGAGAAGGGGTGTGAAACAGCTCCCACTTCTTCTCCTTCTGTATAAAAGGTCGCCTTCATGTTCACAGCTTAATCAAGATGATTGTTTATTATGTTTAACAGTGCAGTAGGTGCCATCGCAACTGACTGAATCAATCCAGCAGCATGTTAAAGATTTAACTCGCAACCCAGCAGTAAAGGAAGACAATGCAGCAAACACTTATTACTGGAATAGTTTCAATAATTAGCTAAGGAATAAGCAAGTCTTATTCCCAACTTGTCACAAATGAACAGCAGTGTGATGACAGAGGACCTGATCAGGTCCTTTGTCATCACACACACAGACACACACACACTTAACCCAAACCACCTTTTCCAAACCTAAACATGCACTTTTTTATATATAAGCTATAAGAGTAAAAATTCAGCAGAGAGTGAAAACAAAGCAAAACTGAGCACAAAACCAAAGCTCCCAACAGGGATGAATGAACTGCAATCTCTTGGTTGACAGACTTGTAATTTAAGCCACTTCAACCCTTCCTGCCTCCTTACACGGACTTTGTTGCTTTTTCAAACAGGAGCATTTGCCATCAGCGTCCAGTACCGCTGCAGGCAGTGCGTCAAGGCACCAACACTAAAGGGCACGTTGTGTGTATCTAACACCAGTGGCTTTGATACCCAGGGAATGAGAACTGATTGAGTTTGCATGACTTGACTTTTGAGTTTAAATCTACATGGTGTTTCCATTCATTTTAGATATTTCATTGCAGGAAAGGATGTCCATGGAGGCAACAAAATCTGTGCTTTCTAGTATTCAATCACCTGCTTGTCAAATAAACCTGGCCACTGCTTTGAAAATCTGAGTGCTTGAATGCCGTTTTTATCATCTTTTTAAGCACCTTTGGGGGGGGGGTGTTACTTGCTGTGGACTTCAAAATAAAAGTTTGACATCATTGACATTTTTTTTTTTAAAGAATGACTTAAATGTGAAGAGCAGACCACTATGCATACAAACACAATTACACTGAAGGCATTCTATAATAACATCTTACCTACTTGTGATGTGTGACATTAGAGAGTCTATTTTAGGTCTAAAAATCCTTAACTACATTCCTCTTGGGCAGAAGGGAAAATCCCGCTCCCTCAGAGTGTGTAAGACTGTGTGTGTACTGAGGGTGTTTGTGCTGGATCAAATCAACACCTCCTCACAGATTCTTTCTGATGTCTGTGTGCATGTGTTGAAAACGTATGCCACCCCGATAAGGGGGGAGGTGACTGCGACCACACACATGTAGCCAGACATGGAGCAGACTATGGGAGGTTTTATAAAAGATCAGTTACAGCTTTTCTTGATCGCTTTGGTGCAATTCTCAAATCAGGAACGTCATTCTCACCACTCTTAATGCCATCAAACCTTTTTCACATATGTCCAAACATGCGCAGTCAGTCGCTTCATCTCTGTGATCAATGAATAAAAACCTTTCACCACCGTTTTAAGACTATAACACCAAATAGTTTTTCTTTTTACTTTTATCAAACTCTTACTGACTTTGGAAAGAGTACTGCAAAAAAAATGTGGGCCTAATATTGAGTAAAAAGTGTCAAGACACAAAAATGAAATGTGAAGGATTTATTTGAAACTTTACAAAACTGGGGGAAAAAATGAAATTGAGAAATGCAAAATGATATTCGTGAAACTATGTGCATCAGAAAACAGACAAAGAATATAAATACAATCTGAGAACATTGCACCAACTACTGTATAGTCTAGTAGAGCCATGCTCCATACATTCAGCAGCCACTTTATTAGGTATGCCTTTTCAGCTGCTCATTAATGCAAAATATCTAATAAACTAGTAACATGTCAGCAACTCAAGGCATTTAGGCATGTAGACATGTAAGCTGATAGTAAGGCAACAGTAAATCAACCACTCGTTATAAACAAGATATGCAGAAGAGCATCTATGAATGCACAGCACAGCAGATGGGCTACAGCAGCAGAAGACTACACCCGGTGCCGCTCCTGTCAGCTAGGAACAGGAAACTGAGTCTACAATTTACACAGAATCACTAAAATCAGACAATAGAGGGTTGGGAAAACGCTGCACTCCACCACACCTCCACAGTCACCAGATCTCAGCCCAGTAGAGACTGAAGGCGAAATTTGGATCAGCACCTGACAAATCTTTAGCAACTGTGCAATGCTCTCATGTCAATATGGACATCTGAGAAGTGTTTCCAGCACCATGTTGAATCAGTGCCACACAGAATTAGGGCAGTTCTAAAGGCAAAGGGGGGTCCAACCCTGTACTAGCAAGATGTACCTAATAAAGTGACCGATGAGTGCATGTCTATAGTATATGACACAAGAGCAGGCAGTTCTATTTGTTTCAACTAAACTTCTTCTGAGACTGTGTGTTTACATTTGCTTCCATTTGAAGGGCAATTTCACTATTACCACTGCTGGTGTGTGACTGGCCTTGTTCTTTCATAGATATCTGAAAAAAGTTTAGTCATTTGAAAACGCAGTGCTGGACAGTATAAAGGAAAGTGAGAGATCTAGAGCGCTGACTGACAAAAGTACAAACTGTTTTGATGAGTTGTGAGATTCGGGTGAGAAATACGCACTACATACTAACAAAGATCTTTAGTAGTGAAGGATGCTTAGAAACAATAGCAGTGGGTACAAAAACCAATGAGAGAGGCTAATGTGGGTGGCGATATGCGTTACTGATCTGAGACCCGGATTGAGAGTCGTGAGAATGACGTTTCTGATGTGAGAACTGCACCAAAGCCATTGAGAAAAACTGTAAGTATTTATTTGTTTATTTTACTCTATGAAATGGATATTATGAATACGGAGCATCTCATTATTTGATTTCCGCTTCCAGCTGTCATTTATTTTACTTTTTTTTAACAAATTCATCTCTCAATTTTCTACTGATCCTGTGAGTCTCCTGAGATTATGAAACACAGATTTGCCATTGGAAGTGCATCCTCAGCTGTTAACAGAGCTGGTAGCAGCCATATGATCACCGTGTTGACAGCTATCCATGACCTCATCCATTTAAGTCCATTTTCAGCTTAAAGGCAAAAAAAAAAAAAGAAAGAAAAGAAAAGAAAAAAGCAGGGAGTGAATAGAAGAATTGGGGAAAAAAACTCAGCAAAGGGAAGGAAGACAAATGGACTGAAAAGGGAAGGTAAAGGAGAGAGAGACGAGTCCGAAAAGAATGCAGAGGGAACAAAGGGAGAGAAAACACTGACAAGAAGGAAGGAGAGCGAGAGAAAGAGAGGAGGAAACTAAAAGGAGCTGGCAGTCAGCGACAATGCAAATAGACTTCAAAGCAATACTGCAAAAAAAAAAAAAAATAGGATCATAGAGTGCATGCTCCAAAAAAAAAAAACGAGTTCTAGTAGGTGACTTGGAAACTGTACATGCATCTTTAAATCAAGCACATGAACACTGCTGTGCACTCCAACAGCACATGGAAAATAAAAACAAAAGGAACTGAATTTGGGGAATTCTTGGCGAAAGAAAGCCCACACGTGCATGTGCGCTGTGTGTATGATGAAGTTGCCCGGGTTCAAGCAAGGTAATCAAATCAGACACACGGATCAAGTGTATTATCGTCGTTATTTAGTAAGACATTCGATAAACACCATCTTAATGCGCTCTTTAAAGTTGTGTCAGCTTCTCACACTGGCTGTTGTAATCAGCCTCTTTCAGTTCTAATTCACTTAACATTACTAAATGAGAAGAAAAAAAAAACGAGCTGATGGGTGAGATAATAGAGCTGACTCACAACTTGTCTATACCAACTAGTGTGTACAAGAGGCCCATACACAGACAACAGCATGACCATTCATTTAGAGACGCTCAACCACCCATAGGCAAACCTGCACGCACACAGACAGATGCACAGAGCCGCAAGACGGAGATCAGGTTGGAGTAGATAATGAAACTGCGTCTGACCCCGTCCACTTATGATCCACTGTCCATTATCCAAATGGACACCACTCTCTTCTATTGATCACAGCCTCCTTCTCTTTCACTTCTTCGTTGCTCTTGTCGTTTTTCATCTCGTTACCTCGCCGCTCATCTGCATCGCTCTGCTGATGCTTTTCGCGGCTGTTGATGGGACTATAAATCAGCAGCCGCACCTAGCGATTATCACCAAAGAGACCAACTTAGAGCACGCGCCTCGTCCCTGAAAACCCTGAATGTCCTCATTGGAAACAATACACACCTACTCAGACATGCACAATGGATGTCCTCTAGTTCAAGTTTACATTTTCTGAGTAGGTGGAATTATATATATATATATATATATATATATATATATATATATATATATATATATATATATATATATATATATATATATATATATGTGTGTGTGTGTGTGTGTGTGTGTGTGTGTCTGTGTGTGTCTGTGTGTGTATATGAGAAAAGAGAAGGAGAGAGAGAGTTATGGACTACAAGACCAATAATGGAATCCCTTCATTGATGTGAGGTGCTGGGCCCATTCGACGGCCCATCAGCCGTGAAAATGTCACCTGTGATCTAGAGGGGCTGGAGCAGGTTTATGACATCATCAGTGTGCTGCCACGGCAGAGATATTGCAGCGAGAGCCCTGATGGCCTGATCCATCCACAAGGACTCAAGTTGTGCAAACAGTCACAAACTGTTGGAACAGAACGCGTCTCTAGGTGCTTCGCTCTTTTCCAAACACAGCGAGACACTTCAGACGGGGCGGCAGCATGAAGAGCAGTTTCAAAAAGGTACACGCTATAAGCCAAACAGGAAACCTACAAATGTGTTGTGGGTAAGACAGAAGGACACTGGATATAGGCCTTTTAGCCTGGTATTTAGTCTGTGGCAGGGGATTTGCTACTTGTCTGGTGTCTGCCTGTGCCACTTTTGATGCCAACCTAAACAAACTTGTGAGACTGTAATCACAACAAGACAATCGCAAGGGATTAATACTAGCATGCACCCTCTGCCACATATCCGCACCGAGGCACTTAAAAATATGCAAGTACATACTCGCAAAAGAACCCACAGATGTACACAGTAGGCACTCTAACCCTGAGTATAGCTTCTGATTTCTAAACATATGGTTGCCTGTATTGTGCCTGTGGTAATCTGAGAGGCCGCGCTGTTTGAAATTATGCTTTATTCACTGTCAGGGGACTAATGTAAATACATGTTCTCACAACAAGGTCTCACACCCACAGTGAGTTTGAATTTAACAAAGTATCACTTTTCAGTGTATCTTGGACAGACGAGTAACGCTGGGTGCTGTTTAAGGGCTACGCCCCAATCTTGGTTTACTTAATTCCTTCTTAAAAATTTGAGCCCACTTTGTCATTAGTGCTCAAGATCCAAGTGCCAGATTTCTTTCCAACACAGTTGTCTAAACAAGGACATCTGTTCGGATGTATCTTTGCAGGTGTATGCATTTCCTTACTGGCGTTACCCTTGACAAGAAGAAAACTGCATAGCTTAATTAAAGGAAAATGTTATGGCGCCCACGCAGCTTAAACCAACAATGGAGAGCACACAGCACTGTGCAAAGTCCTGAGCCGCCCTCGTTTCTTTTTGCTGGGGAAATGGGGAAATAAGCGCAACAACTCACTGAAATATGCAAACATAAGTGGAAATACCGTATATAAGGCAAAAACTGAATTTGTACAGTTCTAACGAGCTCGAAAGTCAATATTTGGTTTGACCACCTTTATTCTTCAACACAGCCTGAACTCTCTAAGACAGCTTGCTTGCAATTTCTTTAAGTGGTCACCAGGAATAGTTCTCCAGGCTTCTTGAAGAAGATTCAAAGCTCTTCTTTGGATGTCAGTTGCATGTTTTTTCCCCCCGTTCTGTGTCAAGATGACCCCCCACTGCTTCAGTAATCTTGAGGTCAGGACTCTGTGTAGGCACAACACTGGTTCATCCATTGAGTTAGGTGACTTTTTAATGCCTGACTGATTCGTAGGTGAGCGTTAAGTGGCTTAACAAACAAAAAGATGGAGGAACAGGAACTAAAGAAGAACTCTGAAAAACCTCCAGAAAGCCAAGCGGGGTGGGGGGTGGGGGTAGTATTGCTCAAATTTGAAAGTTTTCAGATTTTAAAGTGAGAAAGCCAGACTTTCTCACTTTAAAAGAAAATATGAGAAAGTCTGGCTCCTTGGAGGGAAAATAGAGAGAAATGAGGATTGAGTCAAACTTTTGCACAGTACTGTAAATAAGAAAGTGAAATAAGTTAGAGGAGGAAAAAAATGGAGCACAAATGAACGAGGCAAAGAGAAGGAGTAAAAAGAGTGCTATGTGGATAGTGGTAAATGATAGGGTACAAATAAATGAGGGTATGTAATTTGGGTTGTTTAGTAATTACACTGGTTTGACAGAGCCATGTCAAACCAACCCTTTCTTGATCCCCCAGTGCTTGACTGCCTGCCTTTTTTTTCCTGCCAGCATCATGTTTTCCACATTTAGTTCTTCTCACTCTCTTCACCCTCCTCTCCCTCCCACTTGCTACAGCCTTAAATGCGCCACTCCAGTCAGCAAGCATCAGTCAAAAAGTTTTACCAGCTGTATATCCTGTCTACTCCCCTTCATTTGACAAGCTTGAAATATAGAGGAAAATGTTAATATATGTTTTCTAGTCACTGGCCAGGTCCATGAAATTCATTTATATTGGTGGATGCGGTGCCAAGGATTCGATGACGGGTGTGTGTGATCTTGTGGTGATTTATTTTATCCCAAAAGCATATTATTCTGAAGTGTGAATGTGGAGAGCGTGTGTGTGTGTGTGTGTGTGTGTGTGTGTGTGTGTGTGTGTGAGAGAGAGAGCGAGAGAGCGCTATATAGGACTCATGTGTCTGTATGTCCAAGAACATGCGGCTAAAACTGCGACATAAAAACTTTCGGTTAGAAATTTCCAAAAAGAAGTTACTTTTCTCTCAAACATCAAAATCCACATGCTCAGTTGATAAAATCCACATTAGTGAGGCAGGAAACCCGCAATAAAACCCACCACATGGAAACAGTCAGGCTCCTGTGATTTTTGCAGTAGTGTAAAAGCTCTCCAATGAATATAAACTATGATATACCAATGATGAAAGACTAAATAGAGAATGGAATGGGTTATAGAGGCATAAAGAAAGGAAGGAGAAGTACTGCATAAATGTATTTGTCTAAATATCTTGGTGATAATATATTTATTTAAATGGTGTCCATATCAGAGTCTATTTTTGATTTAAAAAATGTAATTCAGTAGACAGCTGTGATTACAACTACTCAGTAAGAAAAACCTTCTTAGGCAAATTAAAAATTAAATGATTCCTAATCTGTAATAATCTGCTTGAACTTCAGGTGTAGAAGTGTAGACACACACACTACATATATATATATATATATATATATATATATATATATATATATATATATATATATATATAAAGCTACTTTGGAAGCAGGTCAGTCCCTGCTGCACCCAACTGCTTACACACACACAGGTCACAAAAGACTGAAAGGGTGTTGAAATGTACATAAAACCAAGGATTAGTTAAACCGCACTCAAACTGTAGGCCATCGCTTGTATTCAATCCACTTCTTATTATATTACATGACCACAAGCACATAAATACATCTGCAGCCACACACACACGTTCACACAGATGAACAATTACACACAAATAGATATGCAGTATGCAGCTTCCTAGTTTGACTGCCCCAGGCCCCTAGTAGTGTTTGCACCCTGACCTTGTCACATTCGAGTGGTTCCGAGGGGGAGAGGGGATTCTGGGGGTTCGATTTTACATGGAGGAGGTCACAGAGAGCTCAATCCTCAGACAAAAGCCCCAGTTGTGGCGGGTGTCTGCAGGTCATGGTGGGTCATGGGTCAGCCCCACACCCTAACCCTCTTTCTGTCTCTGTCCTTCTTCCCCTCCTTTCTTCCATCCATCTCCCTTTTCAATGGAGAGGAAGATCCGAGAGGAACAATGGCCTTCTTCTGCCCCCAATATCATCCCAACAGTGGGGATGCATACTGAACAGGGGCCACGGCAAGCCAAGGGGTTCCTCTCACTGCTTAGCCTATTTTCTCCTCTGTTCCTTGCATTCCCATCCCCTTGCCCATTAAACTCTCTTCCCTCCATCTCCTTTAACCACCCCTCCTCCTTTCCACATAATATATCCTCATTCTGCCTCAGCTTGTTTTACAGTCTGACACAAACTAAAAAATGCTTTTGTCTTCTAAAAGCATCACCTGCTTTTATGCTGTGTGACAAATAAGTATGACACAAACAAATAGTAAATCTGCAATGAAAGCTGCCCTACTCTGTATCATTTTATACACCCTACTCTAAACTTTCACCAACATCTTCCTCTTCACCTTTCATTCATCCTGTTGCCTTTTTTTTTTTTTTTTTTTTAAACATCTTCCTTTCCAGGGGGCCTCACAGGCTTCTCTCCAGCTGGCACTACAAGCTGACCTTTGCCACAACAAAACATCCAGAACACTCTCTGTCTGCCTGCATGTACAAAATACACACACACACACACACACACACACACAAAGACACACACAGGCCTGCTACTACAAATGCAGCAGGAATGCCAGCAGGAGCATGAAAGAGGCCAAGTAGGAATACAAAATGACAGTCTTGTTCCTCTTTCAACTGAGAGTTAAACTAAAGCGTTACCCCCGTTCTTCTCCCAGCCCTCCACTCTCTGCTCGTCTGACCCTTCTAGTTCTTGTAGTTGCACCTAAGCAAGGGGGTTCATATTGAAAAGTGGCAACCAGTCCAAGTCCAAATGTGATTAATTTGCTGCATTCACCAGGGTTGTTCTCCACACACAATAGAAATGGACTGTCTAGGAGTCCATTAAAAAGACTCGCAAGCCGAGGGCCCCCATCCCAGGCACTTGGCAATGAGTCACCTACTGCAGTCAAGAAGTTTAAAAAGGTGTGTGTGTGTGTGAGAGAGAGCGAATCTACACATTTTTCCAACAGGAGAAATAATATTTTGAAAGTTTAGCACATCACAATACCTGACAATAATTTAGTGTAAGCAGAAGCGCTTCTGCAGTGCGATAGGAACCCATTAAAAGGAATTCCTGAGGTAATCAATCATGAAAGACGTTTAATGCAGCAACCATTAAAATTATCTTCCGTATTTGGATCACAAAAGCACTTGTTAAGCCAGTTTTAATATTTGTGCAGTGCATTTTGCGCATCTTATTGAACCTCCTGCTCAGTCTCTAAAGGTTGTTGAGTTAATGTTAATTCTCACCCTAGAGAGAGAAAGCAGGAGGAAGGAAAGAGAAAAGTGCAGTTCAAACATTACATACATCCTCTACAGCTTAAAAAATTACACAAAGAGTAGATTACACTATTATTATTATTTTTTTAACACTGCATATCCCGCCTTGCGTTTGTATTTGCTTTCTGCTCTGCTTATGAAACCTTTTGCCATCTTTGGTTCCCGTCTGCCTCCCTCTCTCACCCACTCCGTCTCATTTGTTGAAACAAAGCAGAGTGTTGAAACAGTGTCATAATTAGTCCTGATTGATGCAGCATATTAAGCTGCAAACAATTAGCATACAGTATATTGCAACTCGGGCCATCTGAGAATGACTGATGTTACTGACCCGCACTAAGCACAGGCTCAGTAACAGAGGGAGCGAGAGAGAGACGCACAAGCTCTCAGAGAGAGAGTTGGCCACAGATTTAAGCAAATCATGTTGGAAACTTTTTTGTTTCCGACGTGATTTGCAGTTGACTTGCTTGTGTTATTTTTTACACAAACAAGTCAATTGCATTTGTAAGTTAGGAGGTTGAAAGCACTTATGGGTACTTTTAACACTAATTAGAATACTAAATAAGAGCCCTTTCCTCAGTATACTTAGTAGTTAATTCAGATTTTTTTTTTCTGTCTCTCATTAAGAGTCAAATAATAACTGAAGGGGGGGGGAGCCCTTCAGATTTCAAGCATGAAACCAAATGTTTACAGATCATTATTTACTTACAGTATATGATGCATTAAAAGAGAACACACCGGTCCTTAAGAGAGATATTTGAAGAGATTATTAACAGCAACAACAACCCTCAGCTCTAACCAATTACTTTTCTCATTGTTCTCTCAGTTAACTGTACTCTATCATTAAATACCAAGAAGACTATTCACAGAGCTGAATGAAAAAAAAAGAGCCTATTATAATGTTGTCCATCACAGCTATAAAGTTTACACCTAGTCTGTATAACAAAGCAGAATAGATTACAGGGTGTATATGTTCAGTTACTGAAAGACACTCAGGAGAGAACCCACAAGGTGTGCAAAGATGCTGAAATTAGCTTACATATACTTGCACAATGAAAGAGAACCATACCTGGAATAAGCTAACACTTTTTTTTTGTTTTCATTTCTGGCTGTTTCAGTGCCTGTGTGTGAGCATGATTATGCTTGTCAGCATATGCATGTGTACACATATGTGTGCACAGCCGTCTCTGTTCAGCAGGTCACACGAGCCATGCTAGCACAACTGCTGAAGGGGGTTAATTATCTAGCTTTTTTCTTAGCATGGGACATCATCCGCCTGTGCAAAGCAGAGATTGAGACAAGGTCTCTGAAACCACTGCGACCAATTGTTCTCTCTCTGTCGGACAAATGACAGGCAGGGTTTCACATGTAGGATGAGTTTATTGGAACACATGCTTGGGCGGGGGGGTATCTTTCCGTTTCAAAAGTGGCGATTTACAACAAAATAAAACCCTTTATGATCTTAAAATTTACGCAAGATTCTCGGAATTCCTTTTTGTCTTTTTCCCCTCTCTGCCTTGCAGTCTGTCTCTACCTGCTTTCCCTCTTCATCTCTCTGTGGTGAAATGCAAGACCTTTAGTAGATACTACAGGGTCTCTAGAGCTTGCAAATCCCTGGGAGCGCTCCCACAGCAGCTACAAGCCCAGCCTGAGGCTCCCTACCTGGGGCTCTGTGCTGTTGATGTCTCCTTGGGGACCTGAAGACATGGGGGAGGTAGGCTAGAGGGATAAACACAAATTTAATACTACTGGGAGAATTTAAGAGGTGAGAGAGTAAGGGAGAGGGCATGAGATGTTATGAAAGCAAAGGGAGTCAGAGAATAACTGAATCAAAAAAGTGGAGAAAAGCAGGTATGAAAAAAGGCTAAGTGAAGCTGCTGGCATAGTAAAGTATGTAGTTATTTCCCTTGGGCATGGACAGGTAAACTGGGCAGATTTCCCA
Organism: Pterophyllum scalare; assembly: GCA_024447675.2. NCBI lineage: Eukaryota > Metazoa > Chordata > Actinopteri > Cichliformes > Cichlidae > Pterophyllum > Pterophyllum scalare. The sequence goes on from JAMQGT020008278.1 coordinate 62,720, forward strand.
AATGCAAATGGAACAAAAGGTGAATGAGTTTTTTAAGAGGGTGTGATGAACACATTTGCTGCCACACAACTACGAAAGAAGTCAGTAACTCCATTGGGCATGTTTTGACACACGTATTGGTTAGTATTACTGTTATTCTTGGGCAAAATATGATTCCTGGGAAGCAGCCGACCTAAATACCACAAATACCAGTGGGAATGTACCAACCATCCTCCACATCAGGCTTGAGAATATTTATATATGCATTTCATTTGTTGTGAAATAGGAATTTAGATATTTTTGGATTTGAATGTGCTTACATTAACTAACAAACCAACATTTTTTCTTTACCTTTAGTTCATTTGTTTACCATCTGTATAAAACTGAGTTGCAGTCGAGCCATTACTTTGTAAACTTACTTTATCATCATAGCTGCAGTTTGGCATATTTGGCCTCTTTTATGGCCCAGACCTTTATAAATGTGACAACAATAAACTGGTTTCTCAATTTACCGGTATATAAAACCTGCATTTTCAAGACTTACTTCTGAACTCCTTGTGCCTTTCAGCTTGGCCCCATATCTTATCTTTGAAGTTTATAGAGCTGTCCAGCCTGTTTCTGCTTCCATCAACAGCGGGTAATATTTGGTAGATATTTTAATTTAGAATCTGTTTGCAGCATAAATGGATGCAAATGCATGACTAGCACCTTTGAACATCGTCTGTTTTGTGTGTCTTTTACTGATTTTGCCATGCATCTGGCATTTGAGGGACCATGTCTGCATATTTGAGTATATGCATGCATGCGTGTGTGTGTGTGTGCGCGCGTTTGTGTGTGTGTGTGTGTGTGTGTGTGTGAACCACAACAATGTAGAGAGAATGCTAACATAAAACCACAGGGAATGGAGGGCACTACTGATCTCCCGCCAACAGAAAAGGTCAAACTCCTCAATATTAACTCCAGCTCAGGTCACCACGCTGATTACACTACAATAACCATTTTACGCACTGCATCTATGGACCCGTTCCACCCACACAGAGACACACTTTTTACTCTGCCAGTCCTCACACGTCCGTTTGGAATTAAAACCCACCCCGAGAGACAGCCCTGTCGGCGCCCCATGCAGACATACATTAACACATTCTCACACAATTGTCCACAAGCATAAACCCTGAGCCCTCAGAGACCACTGTTCCCCACGCTACACCGCATAGTGGAAATATAAGTTGATATGGCAGAAGTGTGAAAATGCACACATTCATGCACACATACAGATTTGTAGGAGCCACAAATGTCATACGCCAGTAGAACTCAAAGAATGTGGTGGCTTCACATTTGGGACTTGAACAAACCTCCAGCCATGACCTAGATCTCTACGTTTCTTCACTATGCCATTCTGGAGGTAGCCAGTGAAGACATGGACCCTTTCATCTCTGTCAGGCAGTCCTACCATCACTTCGTGAAGTCCCTACCATAAAAATGACATTTTTACTTACCAGGCTTACCAGAAGAGAGGATGAAGTAAGGATTTTCTGTCTTGGTGGGAGTGCAGATTGTGATAAATTATATGTTGCAATATTTGGGGAGAGATGATGCAAAACTTCCAAATTTATCCTCCATGGGTTTTCTTTATTGTTTAGTATGCCCCATAAATCTAATCACCATTTAACCACATGTGCATGAACAAATTTTTTTGTAAACCTGTTGACAGTGCAAGTAAGCTTCTGCAGGCTTCCAAGAAAACCAGTAATGGGCATATCTGAGTGTTTGAAACCCGTGCCCTACCCCTCAATAATTAGGAAAATGAAAAGGAGTGCTTTTCCTGCAAGTTGGTGGTATTCTGATTGCTGTCACATTCAAGAGAGGAATTAAATAAAGTTCACTGTGATAAATGCAAAAATAAGGAGACAGGGAAAAGAATGCAGCAAGGCTAAATATATAAATAAAGAAAATGAAAAGAGCAGAAGTCATGAGTGAATTAATTTTGGCTCAGCAGTGGAGCCGTATTAAATGACACCTCGTGAAACGTGTCGCTAAAGCTGTCATCTCCAGCGCCTCCTTTCTGCACTGAGTCATCCTAATCCTGTTTTTAATACTGTAATGCTAAATGGCTGTCTTTGCTACCCACAAAGTCTTACAGTAGCCTAGTGTTGTGTTAAAATATGTGACTGAGCTTTCTCTTCCATTATGGCACCAGAGAAAAGGAATGCAGTGGTGTGGATACAAATAGAGCATGATTACATTTAATACCAAACCATCAAAGATATCAAGTGTATTAGGGAGTGAGAGGAGCGAAGGGTTTTTTTTGTTTTGTTTTGTTTAGTTTAATCTTCATGTTTCTCAGACTTTTATTTTTCCAGATGTGCAAAGTAAAAAAGAAAGAAAATTATAGATCATTATAAAATTCTATATTAGTATTAAAGAATATATCTGAACAAAACAGACTATTTTTCTTCTTCATAAAATAAGTATAAAACATCTCCTTAACTGGCTTTAAAAAAAAACAAAAAAAAAACTACTCTGGTCCAAAAAGAAGCATCTTCATTATAATCACTGCTGATTCAGAGTTTAAGCGTAGAGTTAGCAGATAAATCAGCGTTAATTGTAAGTCTGGCTCCTATAGCTACGTTGGCCACCACCAAGCAACGGCTTAGTGGATAAATCACATTTACCGCTAAGAGATGTCACACAGTTGCCTATCCAGGAGCTGAAAAATGAGTTCCAGGTACAAAGGGGAGTCGTGACAGATCTCCTCCCTGGTCTCATATCTGCTCCTACTGTGATCTGGGCTATCCGTGGGTGAGGAATGAGACTCTGGGAACGCAGTAGAAACACTTTGTCATCTCCGACGATGAGAAGGGGGAGCTGTCAGGTATAATCAGCAGGCTGATGTGTGAAAGCAGAGAAGGGCACTGTTTGAGGATGAATGAAAAGAGGCTGACATGCCTCTTGTTAACACAAATTATTAATCCCACTCTGTTGGTGAGTTTAAAGTAAAACAGAAGTAAAAGCAATAATTTCTCTGTCATAATCCTTTTTAAACAAACTGCCAGCTAATTGCAATCACGGTATCTGTTATGACAGGTTCTCCGCACTGGAACTGATATTTGTTCCTGTGAATGTGACCTCTGCATGATTACATGAGGCAAATGTGTAGGTATTTTTTTGCATACAGAACACATTATACAAAACAGTGGATGAAACTCCACATATGAATACAACATGTTTGACTAGCCATACTCTTTTCCTTTCAAATGAACCGCTGTGCATGCCGCCATTAGGGGGGTGAACATTGGTGATTATAAGCTGGGCTTTTGGAGACCTTTATAATTGTCTGTTCCATTTTTTTCTCCATTTTTATGGGCCAAAATGTCTCCTTTATTAATATATATCCATTTTCTCCATGGGCAAAATAGGTGAATTATCTCTGTAAGTAAACATGCTTACGCTTTAATGCACAAACACTGTAGGCAGCAAGCAAAGGGGGGGAAAGTATCATTTGAAGCAATCAATTATTTCATTGGATTCCCTCGGCAATAACAAAGGCACTGTGAGCCAGGAAGCCCCAGGGTAGACTATGGTGTGATTCATACCACTGCAAAATAGGAGGGGGGGAATCGCTTCTAATAAACAACCACTGAAGAACTGAATCAATGAAAAGAAAGCAATATTATATATTGTATTGTACTTCTACTGTATTTTGAATTCATCCCAAACATACACCATTGTGAATGAATAAAGACATAAAGTACACAAAGACTGGTTGAAATTTCTTGTACAAATCCATGGAGCTTGGCATACTTATTGCCTCGCCCATTAATAGGCGGAGGGGGGGCTATTGTTTCAGTCGCATTGGTCTGTCTGTGTTTGTCTGTTAGCAGGATAGCTCAGAAAATTATGAAATACTGTAAAAGGATTCTTTACCAGCAGGTATGCACTCCACTTTTGTATTATATTACACTATATTATATTATATTTTATATTATATATCCGGTTGTGATGGCTAACCAACCGGACAGCGTAGTGGTGGACAAACAAAGGAAGAAGGTCATAGTGCTAGACGTTGCAATACCAAGTGACAGAACATCAAGAAGAAGGAACACGAGAAGCTTGACAAATACCAGGGGCTCAGAGAGGAGCTGGAAAGGATGTGGAAGATGAAGGTAACAGTGGTCCCCTTGGTAATCAGAACACTCAGGGCAGTGACCCCCAAACTGGGAGAGTGGCTCCAGCAGACTCCTGGAACAACATCCGAGATCTCTGTCCAGAAGAGCGCAATACTGGGAACAGATGAGATACTGCACAGGACCCTCAAGCTCCCAGGGCTCTGGTAGAGCACCCGAACTTGGAGGGAAAATAGACCGCCCATAGGGGGCGAGCTGGGATTTTGAGTTGCTAAGCTAAGTGTGGAATATACATATATATATATATATATATATATATATATTCCACACTTAGCTTAGAAACTCATGCAGTAGTTGGTCTATAAGCTCTGCAGTGTACTAATTGCTCTATAAATATACAAATGAGATACAGCAAAGACATGTAGTTCATACCTGTATGTGTGATACACACAAGCTTTAATTCTCATATATTCTTGTCACTAACCAGCCTTGTATGCCTGCAGTTGCAGGACTAGATGTGTTGACTCTGTCATTAGAAGAAGAGCTTACTGACTGAATTTGCAAAGTAATTCCGGGCTGGATCTTATTTTGCTGTTGCAAAGCACATTTTTACTTTCTATTGATTGAGGAAGATTGAGGGGGGAAAACACGGGTACTGAACAGCTTTCACATTTCTGTCAGACTTAAGAAGATGCAGCATTTGTAATATATTACAGGAGAGAGAGAGCTTTATAAAATCTCCTTTCTACTCTGTGACCTCCAGATGGAATCAGGGAGCGGTCATGAATCACGGTGGCCAATGAGAGCAGAAGTTCCTCGGCTACCTTTTTAGGCACAAGGACCCAACAACCAGAGTCCCCATGCTGGAATGAAAGCAGGGAGATAGATGAAAGCAGCAGAGGGGATGACTCCCTGATCCCCTCCTGTCTTCTCCGTCACCCACCCAGAGGAAAATTTAATAAAGTCCACATACCAAGAGAGAGGAAAGAATACATGAAAGGAAAGATGGAGAGATGGAAAGATGGAAAGAGGAGGAGATGGAGGGGTGGCAGTGATGACTGACCCCTCTCCCACGGTGTCATCTCTGACCTTCAGAATAGCCAGAGAGCATTGAACCTCAGGAGACAAGATGAAACAGAGATGCCTCACCCACACCCAAGCGTGCACAAACACACGAAAAACACAAACAATGCTGACAAAAATAGAGCTTGTACAGCAATACAGTACAAAAAACAAACAAACACTAAATGCACTTATTACATACAAGTAATAAGTTTATTTAAGTAGTGCATTAATTGCTGTGAAATTGGTCTGTCGGTTACATGCTCGTTTCAAAAATAGAATAAAAAAATATCTGTGCTTGAGCAGAGAATGAACACTATTCATAAAGGTACAAGAGCACAAGAGTCTCTCGTACACACACACACACACACACACACACACACACACACAAAGAGTCTGGTCCGAGCAGCAGTGACCTTGAAGGAGGATTTGGTGAGTCTTTGAGAAGGGAGTGCCGGCTGAAACAAAAGTGGGCCATGTTGGCATCTTGGCCCACTCAAACTGTGACACAGACACACACACGCACACACACACACAAAGCCAACAGCGTTAGCTGTGGTTACATTAATTTGTCCTCTTTCATAGACGATTACACCCAGCAGGAGAGAGGGGGCATCTCTTTAATGACAGTCTTTCACACCCAAACACTCCCACCAGACACGCAAGAGGGATGGGTAAGATATTTAAGGAAGAGGGAAAGCTAGAGTTGGATAAAGGAGGATAAAGACACAGAGAGCAGTGCAGGAGAACAATAAAATGAAGCAAAAAAAAAAAAAAGGAAGGACTAATGAAAAAATTGAAAAACTGGAGAGTGACAGTAGTAATAAAATGTAGTCACAGGAAGGAAAAGACTGGTCGGGAAAGGTGATGGAAAAGGAAAACGATAAAACATAGCTGAATGTAGGAAAAGATGACGGGCGAGCTAACAAGAGAATTATGTAGAAAATGTAGATAAGTGACATAGCTGTGTATACAGTTGTGTGTTTGTGTGCCAGGGGGCAATGTACTTGTCAAATGCCAGCCAACAGATGGTGTCTAATCCATGAAGGGTACCTCCAGCCCCCACCCCTGAGGGCACAGCAGGAACTAAGCACCCAAAGTGGTGCTCACACAGTTATCAACCGTCAATGGAGTTCATCTCTAAAAAGAGCGCAGGCAAGCATACATCATACAGGCTTTAAACGGGAGAAATGCAGACACACATTAATGTGTTTTAGGCATTTTTTTAGATGTTTGCATTTTCATCGTTCACGCAGTCCGAGTAAGAAGACATCTGATCAGTCACAAATGTATTCTGCAGCAAGCAGACAACGACTCCTGAACACACAACCAGAGTCATAAAGAGCCATCTAGAGTAACAAAAAGAACAAGCAGTCCTGCAGCAGATGGTCTGGCCCCCACAGAGCCCTGATCTCGACATCATTAAGTCAGTCTGGGATTACATAAAGAGACAGAAGATACTGAGATATCCTAAATGCACAACAGAACTGTGGTAACTTCTCCAAGATGCTTGGAACAACTTACCTGCCAAGGACAACGAAAAACTTTAGACAATTACCAAAAGAATTTCGTCTGATTTTAAAGGCAAGAAAGTGGTTACATGAAATATTCATTTTGTTTTTCTGGTGGCTACACTTTGTGTTTTGCGATCTGCTAAATGAAACTATTCACAGCATTTTGTAAAGCATCCTTTCCCTTACTTTGCCACTTTAAAAATTCTTCGCACAGTATGATTATATAGACACAACACTTAGAGCTGTGCAGCAGTGAAGATATTTGTTCTATTTGTCCGAGGTTTTAGATATCCACTGCTAAGGTTTCATCCTATGTAAAATAGAATTTCACTGTTTGTTTTTGTTTGTTTCTTTGTTTTGTTTTTCCCCTGCTCTTCTATTTCTTTTGCCATTTTCAATGTGGGCAAAGCGAACTAAATTAGAAGTGCCTCTTTTTTTTGAAGTTTCAGGAAAGATTATTTAAAACCAACTCAAATGACAACTTTTTCCATCACTAGATAAAGCTCACTGTTAAAAGCCAGGAAATGTGTCCTTTGTCATTTGGGTGAGTGGAACCCTTGAGCTTGGGGTTAATTCGTTTTATCACCAAGTTAATTCTGGAGGTTAATTTTCTTTAGAATCATTGAAAAAGCATTTTGTCGTGAAATGCCCGTCACATCCCATCTGTCGCAAAAATTACCTATTTTAACTGATGCTTTCATCCAGGCCAAATTGCAATAAATGAGGAGGTGAGTGTACAACATCAAGAGCACTCATCAATAAAACACTGGCTGTCATATCTGTGATTTCTCTTTTATGGCACTTTATTTAACCTTATAATTAGAAAGAAAGACTGTGGCAACAGCACACTTTCTAGTTGAATACAGAGTCGAATGCTGCATTAACCCAAATAGCTGATGAATGCTTAGTCACATACAACATGTCCTCCCGACACACGCGCGCACATACACACACCATAATGTCTGCGTGGCTCTGTATGATGTCTGTCTGGTGTAGCCCTCAGTGCTGATGCTGCTGTAGCAGCTGTCTGAATCAGCAGGATCTAACACTGACTGACTGACTGAGGAAAGTACAGCCAAACAGGAATCAGGGTTGAGGGTGATTGCTTGTGTACCGAAGTAAATGTACGCCTTTGTGTTTGCACATGTAAACGACTGCTCGAGTTGTGAGTGCGCACAGGTATAATCTGTGATGTGTGCGCATGGACGTGAAAATATATGAAAGGTGAAAAGCAAGAGAAGGAATAGGGAACCATGTGGGATGAATTAAGCATTTCTGTTGGGGGGGGGGGATTGAGGTCTTGAAGGCCTGTTGAAAACCTTGGTGTGAACAAAGAGGAACTGTTAGTCACCCTGGCCCCTCCTGGGCTGCCCCTTCCAGTGACACGTAGTGAATCAGAGGCCATTTACACAGAAATAATAGCGTCTCAAATCAGCAGTTATTCTAATAGGACTAAATTACTCCTTTTTTAAAGTGAAAAGTCTAACAGGAACCTATTGTATTCTTCTTCATATCCAAGGTTCTTTGTAGAAATTACAATAGTAGGCTACTGGGAACATTCTTTAAGCTTTGTTCTGTGACCGTTGTGTTTGTACTGTACACAAACATGGGTGTATCTGTGCTTGTAGCTCTGGACAAATATTTGTGTAATTAAATGCCAGTTCAACAGGCATTGCTGCATATCTTTTGTGTACATTATTCATGGTAAAAAAAAAAATATATATATATATCTATATATATATATATATATATATGCAGTGCAATTTGCAATAAAAAGTAAAAGTGACTCAATAAACAGAAAGGTGAACAAGGTCCTTGTCACCTCAAAGGGCCATTTTTCTCACAGATATGGGTCATACTATGTCTCTGTGTGTCTTTTTTTTTTTCCTTTACTGCCTTCTACGAGTACCTTTTTTAAATTCAGTTCATATAACCGGGCACTTTACACTATTAAACCCTCCCACACCCCACCCCCACAGCAGCTTCCAGTGTCTGATCCAGAGACACAGGTCATTTGTCATCAGAGAGGGGAGCTCTATGAAACAGCAAGCCCAGCACGGGCGCTTCACACTGGGCCTGACAGCTCTCAATGCTGCTCCTCGAAATCGCTGAATATAGTCAAAAAGCTGAGCAGCAATCAGAAAGAAAGAGAAGCAAAGAGACAAGGGTTGGAGATGTGGTGTCAGTGTTTGCGCAACTGTGCGTCAGCCTGTCCCCCTAGCTGCTTTTCCAGTAAGTGTTCATGTGTTTGGACGTACGTGTGCTTGCCTGTTTCTCCTGGAACAAAGCTCAGCTGGGACAAAGAAGGTTAGAGCAGAGATGAATGCAGATAGAGCCAGCTCTGCACGTATAGTGAAGCCCACTCACACACATGTAAACCTTGACATGCACATACACCCACAGACTATGACCACGCAAGGTACTTGGTTATAATGTTGTCATGCGCTGTTGTGCGCGTTCACTCTCACTGACCCCATGAGAACCAATATGACTCATTACTTATGCACACCCACATACATGCATTTGGACTCTGATCACAAGCATACCCGAGGAGGCGGTGGAGGAGAAGGAGGCACGCAGGACAAGAGGGGGAGCAGTAAATGCATTTTCAATCTCTTAACTTTCTCACCTTTCTACATTATATCCTCACTGTACAGAGAAAGAGGAGCATAAAGTGAATATAATAAAGAAGAAACACAATAGTGAAACAGGTAAAAGGATGGACGAACAAAAGGATGCCGGTTTAATAAAAGTCAACCCCCACCGTGACAGTGTTATAGTGTGTGCTTGTATTTTATCCCAGCGAACATGCAGATACTGTATTGATTTGGGCTGAGAGGGGCAGGCAGTGACAGAGGGGTATTAAATAAAAGAAAGGGGGGAAAAGAAAGGATGAGAAAAATCAATTCTCTTTGCCCCCTGAAAAAGAGGAGAGAAAAGAAAACAGAATGAGAGTGAAGGAGAAGGAACGAGATAAAAAAAAAAAATTTTTAAAAAGGTAGAGTGTTGGTCAGCAAGCCGAGTTGGTTCATTTGAGTCAGGCTGTTATGGTGTATCTACTTTCTCTGCACCTTTGCCTCAGCCCACACTCCCCGGTCCTTTTGTCACTGGATGCTCTGGTCAGCACATTCTGCCTCTTTGTCTGCAGAACCTTCACCTTTCCTTCTGTTGTCAATAACTGTGTTACTACCAAGGGTGGGTGGAAAAGCACCGAGCCACACTTAGATGCGCAAACAGAGACACACAGTATAAAACACAACACACGCTAACAGACATAGATATAGACAGGTGCACACGCTCAGCTCACACATGTCCACCTCAATCAGGCTGGAAGCTGAAAAATACTAGTTTTCTGTGTCACCAAATGTCAGAGGTGTGTGCTATGTGTTTATGTAGACGTTGCGTGCCAAGAATCACCCAGACATATCTTTTTGTAGGCCCACCATGTGGCCCACATCACCCCGCCTACATCAGCAATGTACGCCAGACATCACTTATCTATTGGCCACCCTCCTCCCTACACCCTCCCCACTGCACCCAAACACCATCAACGACACGGGACCAGGCAAGCGTGAGAGACGGGCTGGCGATAGACACGAAATGTGGCACGAAATGCAGAAACGGAGCCCCACAGACACACACATAGTGTCAAGCACACAGACGCCTCAGCCTTCTAGCCAAGCCTAGGCTGTGGTTAACTCCTGGCATGCCACGCAGAAGCAGAGGCAGCTGTTCTCAAGAGGGAAATAGCAGGGAACAAAAAAAAAAAAAAAGGTTTCCCAGAGCGAAAACAGCTAAGAATATGTGCTCACACCTTTTCGAAACAGCACAGTATGTATCGAACTGCACCACAATCAGGATAAAGGGTGATACAACTTAAAACCCCCAAATGATATTTGCACATTTGCATCTTTAGAATGTCTAAAGCACTTGTTTCGACAGAATTTTGAAAATGAAATGAGTTCAGCATTCAGTTTTGCCTATTCAGAAAATGAATATAATAACAAGAAAATTACATCTTTATATCTGCAGGTGGGTTTGGATAACCTTTAAATCTGCAGTAGGCAGGTGATCTCCCGCTACTCTGAAACACGTCCCCCTGACCTTCCAATTAGAGCTCACTACCCAACAGCGTCTACACACTAAATCTTCCCACAAGCTGGTGGTTTGGACACCGTTATAAAACAGCCTGCTATAAAATCATTACTGGACTGTAAAACGCTAGAAAAATTCACAATTAAAAGACCAGCAGAGACACAGAGAAAACAAAGACAGAATGACAGGAATTATTCTGTGTCCAGATATGTGGAAGTAAAACATTTGCACAACACACTCAATATAATACCATGGGGAGACCAGCATGTACTGTACCAAAGTAATGTTCTCTTTGTTGTTTTCAAGGGGGCGGAAAGGAAAAAAAATAAATAAATAAAACTGTGAGCTGAGATACAATCAGCTCACATTTTGACAGCTGAAGTGTTGATGCAATAATCTTAATGATAAGCTATGACAGGCGAATAACTCCGCGTCAGTCGTAAATCAGTTGCCTTTTCTAAAATTCTCATACATCACGGTATACGTTGTAAGTAGATAATGCATGGCTAATCTGAGTTTTGCTGTGGCATTTAATTAAGTGGCCACAGACCAAAGTCTACACGTAATTCACATGTTTAAACAAACGTATCAAACAGACAGCAGTTCATCCTCCATCGGCCATGTGTGAATTTAAACTAAAGGCCACCCAAAGGCATCAGCCGTGGCATTTTCTGAAGAGACGTTTGTCTTGATAATACACCAATAAGGCTGAGAAAATTGTGAAGCTTCATCATGATATAGAATACAGAGAAAATTACATACAGGAACTTTGGCACAGTTTCTGTATTCAGAATACTTGCACATTTACATGTAACTACGCAAAAGCAAATCATTTGTGACGCAACTAATAGTACAGCAGACTGATAACGCATCTAACTGCTGTACAATCTAATTAGTGACACCATAATAAGCCATTATATCATATTAATAGCATTACAATAGTGGCGATGGGGTGGGGGCTGATGAGGAGGACTCATTTCAGAGAGAATGTGTAAAAAGGTCACAGAGAAATGATTTATTGGATGCAGTCTCATCGGGTTGGAGGCAGAAATTGTCATCTCAAATTAAAAGCGGAAGTGTAGTGCTTTGTAAGTATGAGTATGAACACAGAGCTGAGATACTCGCGGTCCACTGTAGGAAGAGGATTCCCTCAGTAAACTTCACAGTGAGACAGAAAGGGGGAATAATCCATACCTGCCTGTGCTAATAGCAATCCTACACTGGCACACCGAAGCCATAAATAAATAAGCATATGAGCTCTACTAGGCATACTGACCCCTTTACATACGTTACTGCTGAATGACCACAGAGGGCTGCAGCTAGCATTTCCGCACCTTTGAGCAACGGCGTTATTTGCTAATCACTGTACTGTTGATTGCTTAAGTTTCCTTTAATTAAAACTCTTTCCTCTTTTGGGACATCTAGAAATAAGTCATTAGCATATAAAAGGAGTAATTTGGGAAAAAAAGTATTTTGTTCCTTGCAATTTCTTTTATAATAAGATATCGACAAGCCTCTTTTTAAGCACTTTTTTTTTTTTAAAAGACTACAAAAGATGAGAACATTAATTCTACTACAGCGAAAACAGCTCAATGCATTTAGCCTGTAGGAAGAAAACAATAAAACAAATCAATGGCAAGCTTGTAAATGCTGCAATTTTAGTTTGAAAAGGAGTGTCTAAATTGGAAATAACTGGATAAGTCAGAGATTAACCTCCCTCTATCACTTATCGATCCACATTTATCACTTTTAAATGTGGGTAATTGGGGAGAGTTTGGTACAATCTCTGTCTGCATCTTTATAGAATGGCTCCAGTAGGTGTATGGGCCTTAAGTGCACTCATAAATTGGTTTTATTAGTTTCTGAGACATATCGCTGTTAATGTTTCCACTCGACGGCTTTATGGCCACATTGTACTGACTCCGGTGAAAGATACTATCTAACATATTGCAAAACTGATGCTGACCGAAAACATTTAAAATTTTACCACCGCATTTGGCACAACTGAAGCTTTATCACTCCTGGAAAATAAGAGATAAGAGAATGCTGGAAGAACACTGGTGTTTGGTGAAAATTACACTGACCACAATTTGGGCAATTTATTGGCACACATGAAGTAACTGTGCAATTAATTGTTGTGACCAGAGGCAAAAGCTCAAATTAATCCGCAGGATGAAGAAGCAATCATAACAAGAACAACATGTAATACTGCGGTGACATTATATGCATGAATGTCTGTGTGAGTAAGCATTAGCACACACCCTGTACAACTCCCCGTATTATTCTCCAGATGTTTTCTTTCACAGCTCCGTAAAAGACGACTGGCATTCGGTCGCATTTCTATTTCTCCATTATTCCCCATTCTTCCTACTCACACCATACGATCCCTCCATCAAAGCAGGCCACTTTGCCAAACATGATCCCTGCCTGTTGTGTATCGGTTTGGTTTCGAGAAGCGGATTAAACAGTTCCCACCAACTCTCTGATGTGGACCTTATCTCAGGTTTCTCCTGACACTGGCAGGGCTGTGGTGTTATTAAAAGCTAAAGGGCTTTGTTATGGAACACAAAAGTTAGAGCTAGACAGCAGTTAGTAAGGCTTTGTTAAGGGTCACAGAGGTGTTAAACAGGATACACCTGAGGCTATTAACACCTTCACCTGAAACATTCAAACTTCCATGGAAGGGTTCAGTTCCATTAAGCAAATTCACAAAGGATTATGTAATGAGGTGGAAAATTTATAATACTAATGAGTACTAAAAAAAATGTAGGTAAAAGTTCTTTTGGGGAATTGAAAATGAAGATGTGCATTCACAGAGTAATTAAAATAATATCTGGTATAGAGCTATTTTCCCTAGTTTTAACTATTGAGTATTGTCTTTAAACATTTTCGAGAGGTTAACTAAGTCGATTTCTCTATAGATGGCCTCTCTTAACTGTTGGAATTGAGCCAACCATTGCTCTTCTCTTGGGGTTGCTGTTTATCGATCATAGTATCACATGGTTGTAATGTTATGTCAATGCCTGTCTTACCTGTCTGAGCAAGCAGCTATTGAAAAAAGAAAAACTGCTGGATTAGGGCCAAGCGAAAACCAAACCCACGAGAATAAACCTACCACACAGAACTATTATGAATACTCCTTTTCAATAATTTAATAGAAAAAGAGTAAACCTTATTATTTTGGTAATTAAATTCAGTTTAATAAAATATATTTGCCCACACTGGAGTCCCAGATTAACTCCATATTTTGGGGCAGCTCAGCGTCAGGCCTTGTTACTCAGGATCCCCATCTTTTCTCCCTCCCACCTCCTTTCATCATCCTCTTATCTCCCTCTCCTGTCCCCCTAAAGACTAGTCTGGCTGGCCTACACACGCGATCCTCACGCTAGCTGGGCCTAAGCCCCATAAAGGCTAACACAAGCTCAGTGTAAAAACTCCTATAGGGGCCCACCTCCATCCCTCTATCCCCCTTTTCCCTTCTTGTGCTGCCTGACTACACTTTCGCTTCACATTACTTCTGCTTTTCTAACTTTTCCACTTCTGAGCACTATCAATTATGCAATAGAATAACAGTGGGGCCAGACTTGGCAGCAGGACATAAAGGCCGATTATGAGTGTGAATAATTCAGTCATCTTCGTGCCATGTTCCTCTTAACAGTGATACAGGCAGGAAGGCTGTGCTGCTAATGTACAACAGTAGACACAATCTGACCTGGGCCTAATGTAAGGACTGCTCTTTACATCCCAGAGAAAGGACATAGAAAGTGTGACTATAATGCATTATTAAAGCTGCTGCAAACACAATGCTGCTCACAGATTAACAAGTCTGATACCTTCATGGGCCCTGCAAATGACACCTGTCAACCTATTGAAGTGGAAACCCAGAATCCAGGGCCAAACTTATCATGATATGCAACTTATAGAAGCAAAAATGGAATACACAAAAAGTTATCAAAACATACGTATCGATCATTTTTTTTAGTTTCAAGAAAACAAATAGTGGTAGC
>JAMQGT020008279.1:0-23057 GCA_024447675.2 Pterophyllum scalare
TTTTTCATTTGCTTACGTTTTTCCTTTGATGTGCTTATTTGATTTTTTTTTTAATTTGCAAATTACTTTATCCATTCATCTGTTTTCTTTTTATTTCCAATTCAGGGATAACAAATTGTATTCACATTTAATTAAATATACTTAAGTATGAAATAGTGAAAAAAAATCAGACATGAAACGTGAACTGCCACAGGGTCGGCCTTAAAAGTAAAATCATCAGTCGACCTTAAAAAAAAATAAAACTGTTTGGGCTGGTCCCACGTTTTAGTGACGTATACGCTGCCGATTGGTTGAATTTTCGTATGCAGATATGAAGGCGGGCTTGTGGAAACTAGTAGGTGACGTCAGTTCCCCTGCTGGCAAAGAGCGAAACAAACATGGCGATGGACTCAAGTGGACGGGGGTTTACGTTAATTTTATTCGTGTTTTCGTGTGTTTTTGCGTTGAGTCAGGCTGAGGCGGCGGTTTCAGACTCGAGAGGCGCTACGAGGATACTCGGCATGAGGCTGGAAAAGAGCGATAAGCCGGCGGAGACCACGGAGAAAGGGGTTATCCAGGTGACCGAGGGCAGCAACATCCTCTTCAGGGTCTACGGGCTCCACTTGCTTCCTAACAGCTCGGAGCTCATCAGGTTCGCTGAACTCTACGCCAGCGACAAAGAAGATGATGAGTTAGGCTCTGTCGTCTCGTCAAATAGGACTTGTTCCGAACACACCAAGGATATTGTAGTAAAGGGACCCATGCAGGTAAGCAACGAAGACACCTCAGGGGTGGTCAGCCTCAGCATCAAACAGCTCCGCAAGAGCGAGGTGGTGAAAGTGTTCGGCTTGTGCGTCCTGGACGCCCGGGATCAGAAGTGGTACCTGCTGGACGAAAAAGACGGCAGGGTGCGCGTGGTGGAGGTGAAGAAGTCCCTGCTGCCCATCTGGCTGCAGATCATCCTCATCTGCTTCCTGCTGGTGCTGTCCGGTATGTTCAGCGGGCTCAACCTGGGGCTGATGGCGCTGGACCCGATGGAGCTGCGCATCGTGCAGAACTGCGGCACGGAGAAGGAGAAGAAGTACGCGCGGAAGATCGAGCCCATTCGCAGTAAGGGCAACTACCTGTTGTGCTCACTGCTGCTCGGTAACGTCCTGGTCAACACTACGCTCACCATCCTCCTGGATGACCTCACCATGTCCGGGGTCGGAGCGGTGGTCGCCTCCACTATCGGCATCGTAATATTTGGCGAGATTGTCCCCCAGGCTCTGTGCTCCCGACACGGATTAGCAGTCGGGGCTAACACAATCGTCCTCACCAAACTGTTCATGCTGCTGACTTTCCCTCTGTCCTGGCCCATCAGCAAACTCCTCGACTGCGTGCTGGGCCAGGAGATCGGCACCGTCTACAACCGAGAGAAGCTGGTGGAGATGCTAAAAGTCACCGAGCCGTA
Source organism: Pterophyllum scalare (assembly GCA_024447675.2). Classification (NCBI taxonomy): domain Eukaryota; kingdom Metazoa; phylum Chordata; class Actinopteri; order Cichliformes; family Cichlidae; genus Pterophyllum; species Pterophyllum scalare. The sequence continues at coordinate 1,433 of JAMQGT020008279.1, forward strand.
CAATGACCTGGTAAAAGAGGAGCTCAACATGATCCAAGGTGCGCTGGAGCTCAGGACCAAAACAGTGGAGGATGTCATGACTCCAATCAACAACTGCTTTATGATCCACAGCGACGCTGTGTTAGACTTCAACACCATGTCTGAGATCATGGAGAGCGGGTACACGAGGATACCCGTGTACGAAGACGAGCGCTCCAACATTGTGGACATCCTCTTCATCAAGGATCTGGCCTTCGTGGACCCTGACGACTGCACCACCTTGAAGACCATCACCAAGTTCTACAACCATCCGGTCCACTTCGTCTTCCACGACACCAAGCTGGACGCCATGCTGGAGGAGTTCAAAAAAGGTTTGTGGAAACTTTATAATGTGGTACCAGGAGTGAAGCCTGCATGTGGACAGTGTAAAGGTTTCTGGCACCGCTTCACCCACTTCCTTTGTGCATGGAGAAGAGGATGAGGTACGTTTCAGCTTGTGGCCTTCATGGTGACCCAGATGAAAGCCACGAGCTGAAATGCGTACCTCAAGCTGGTGTTTTGGCCTCTTCGAATCAAAGTAAGGGGGATTTGTTCCCACAGAGTCAGGGGCCACTGCAGCCTCAGTGACAAAAGCTCTCAGAGGTTTTCACAGAACATGTCGTGGTCATTTTGTTCAGTAGGTTCATTATCTGGTGCATTTAGCATTATCTTTGGTCAGGGTCACTGTGACCATTTAAACCTTTACCAGATCACAGACAGCTTCATCTGTCCCGCCTGCATCACAACAGGCAGCGTATCGACACCCTACGGTTACTGTACGTGGATCAGTCATTTTGTTAGGAGACAGTCTCTGTGAGGCCCTTTTTTTTATTGAAGAATTGATTAGTGATTGATTAGGTAATAAAGTTGCCAGATGTATCCAACAGAAATTCGTGGTGAAAGTATTTCTACAGTCACAGGGAGTTCCAGTTCTCCTGATCTAGGTTCACTTGGCAGTCGGAAAGGAATCTGCTGAGAGTGTTCAGGAGGTTTATGACTGGAGCTATCATAACACTGCCCAGCTTTACTGCTCTCTTTTACTGCACACACACACACACACACACACACACACACACGCACACGCACACGCACACGCAACGACTCACGTGTTCACACTCACAGGATGATTTACAAACACAGACGCTATCTCCCGCTGCAGTATATTTTTCCTTTCTCAGGCTTCACATCTCAAGGTCACACACACACACACATACACTCACACACACACACAGACACACACTTTCTGTCTTTGTAGTAACATTAACATCCTTCTGTAAGACGGCAGTAAAATGCTTTCGGGCTTTGTTGCATCACAACAGAATAACTGTAACAGTTCAGCTCTGATCAGCTGTTGGAAATTGAGTTGTTGAGTTGCTGCAGTGGTGCATATCTCATATGAGTGAGCTTGGCTGGCAAAGTGGGAGGCTTTAGGAACAAATTGCAGTACCTACAGAGACACACACACAGACACACACACTGTACATTTCGGTGCTAACAGTGGTGACATCGACAAAGCTCGGCAGAGAGATTTACTTTAAGTAACTGTGAGAAAATGAGAAGTTTGTGCATTTAAAGCCTTCAGCTTGAAGGCCGCAGTGGAGAAAATGTTGGGTGGCTCTCGCTGCCATTACCGAGGATGCACACGTCGTGAACATCTGGGTCACTGTCGATATTTAAAAGAGCAGTTCGGCCCGTAGTTGATGCTGCTGTTTTTCTTATGCATTTCTCCTTTATTGTGCCGGAGGAGCAAAGACATCTTCATGGTGAAAATAAGTATCAAACTCTGTCATCTCTTCATCACATCGTCTTGTGATGAACATTCAGCCGGAGCAGCATTGATATGACGCTGCAGATAAACATCTGTCCCTGACATCTGTAAATGTCATCTTGTACGCTGACAGGCTGCCGACATTTAGCGAGGACGATATATTTGTGCATCTCTTTCCTCCTCTCGCCCCCGCTGGTTTTGGCAGATGGCCACCTTCCTGTTAAGAGAGGTCATTTTTTTCTCCCTGCTGTTGCCAGTTTCTCGCTCATGTGAGGTTGCCAGATTCTTCAGACTTCTTTCTGTGACCTTACAGAGTCCTGACATTACACTGTAAAGTGCCCTGAGATAACACCACTGTCATTTTGCCCTATATAACTAAAACTGTGCAGAACTGAATGACTGAGCAAAAGTAACACTGCTGTTTTTAACACACTAGAGCCTGCAGCAGTATTGTGCTTTTTAGCCACATTAACACGTCGAGTCAAATAAATATTACTGTGCGGACACAATTTCCTAATTAGTGTAATTGAAGTCCTAATTTAAAGGATAGATCCTTTAAATTAGGACTTTTCCAAGCATGAACTGTGGACAGTGTTGGGAGGATCAGGGTGCGACATCAGCCTGAAGCTTTTATACGTTTTCACATAGCAGCAGATGGCCCCCTCAGGTGGGTCCTCACTACTAGAAATACTTTGGTTTATGCCAGGGTGTCACTTAGATACAGCACTGGATGCCCATCACCTATTCTTATATTGGCTCAGTCAGACATTACAGACCTTGTGCTGGGAAGTGGGCCATTGTCCGCTCTGCCCAAGCTGGGCATCAACTGGCTTAGCTGGGAAATATGACGAAAAGTTCAGGGCTGCTGTCCGCTTCTATACGGTGGGTGGGGTGGTCCATAAAACCTAGTGAAATTTGGCTCTAGTCATGAAGAACCTTATCCTTTCTGTGTGCTGTACTTGGGATCTGTTGAGTGCGGGGTTCAAAGCTCGCATCCAGATTTAGTTGCAGAATCTTTGTTTCCGCTCTTAAGAAGCAACTGAAGTGCACGCACTCTGCTCCGCCGTTGGTTGACGCAAGAGCGGCTGCACGAGGAACAGCTGTTTACGGGGGGTAATAGCTGAATCATGGCTTTCAGTTTGCTTCAATTAAACAGAGAAGAATTTGATTACTGGAGCGATTAAGCAGCCATTAAAGCTGGACAGATATAAATGTTTCTTTTCAGGCATCAAGAGATAATTTGGTATTTGGCCTCACTGACAGTCCTGCACAGCCAGAACATACCTCAGAGTCTTGTTTTTACCACGTCAGCCTTCACACTGTGGCTCAGCGGCCCGTGTTCAGGTAGCGGTGGACTGCTTTGGCGCAGTGATAGCATGTGCAGCCTTAATTTCCCGTACACCCCCTGCTTCTCCTCTGACCCGGCTCCCTGCCTGCAACTCGAGTTCCTCTCACTGCAGCTCGGCATCAGTTACCACGGTGACGGCGTCCTGCGGCGCTGGTGTGTACGCGGGTTTCTCGCAGGCTTCTGCTCCACATAATCAAAATCTCTGGATTTGCACTTTGACTTTAGAGGAACGAGTTCAGGTTTTTAGTCGATACCAAACATACTGGCAGTTATTCACTGTGTGTGTGTGTGTGTGTGTGTGCGTGGTATTCTCCCCAACCTTTTCTGTCAACATGACCTTTCAGATGGAATATGAAGTGACCTTATTAGATGAGATCAAATTTTAATGACCTGCTGGAAATGGCAACAGCAGACACACGAGAAAACATGAACTTTTATTTATGTATCCAATAAAATTCGCCCACATCTGATTATCCAAAGTCAAGCTGCGATGGCAGCAGGCTAAGCAGATATATGTTTACCAAGAAACATTTTCCACTTCCTCTTGGGAGCTACTCGCAGGTCGGATGAGATTAATAATCTCTCCAGTGAGATCCACCCTGAGGTCTCCTGCCTGCTGAGTGTGACGGGAAAACCTTCAATGGGAGGCGCCCGCAAGACATCCTGATTAGATGCTCCTACCACCTCAGCAGGCTGCCTTTGACACAGGAGGAGTGGTGGCTCCCCTCCAAGCTCCTTCTGGATGTCTGGAGATCCTGGTGTCTCAGGAGGCCAGGGTTGCACTGGTTACATACTTTCACGACTGGTGGCTCACTAACTTAATGAAAAGTGATGACGACGCAACGATGGCAGTTACTTGAGGTGCTTGTGTCGCTAACTTCACGCACAGTGGACATCAGGTGAAAATTAGAAAGCGTACAAACACAAGTGAACCATGAAGTTCCTGGAGGCACACGTGCACTCTGTCAACAGAGCCTGACAGGTGGTAAAGGTACAGGTAGTGCATTTTATTGGCCTGAATTTTGGCCCTGACGAGGCAGTAGGATTAAGTGAAAAGTACTTTATTTGTACTGCTGCTCTAACAGTGAAGGAACATCACAAGCAAACTCTGTGTGCAGTAAAATGCCAAAAGCATGATTTTATAACCATTCACTGAAGTAACTGCTCTGTGGAAAATAGCTTGTGTGTAATTTACCACAGTCATGTAACCACCATGTCACCATATATCAGTTAAAAGGCTGAAAGCCTGGGTTTACTGATTAAGGTTTGATTACCAACCACAATGGCACGGCTGGGATTGTTTCCATCTCACGAGTCTGTGTTGTTGTCATTAGTGCAAAATGTGCGCCCAGTAACCGCAATACCTTTGTGGGCTTTTTTCCTGTATGCAGCTCTGCAGGCAGATTTCGTCACTGCAGTAATGTCCTAATTGTGCAAATGGAGCTGCACGCGAGAATGCAAATGGCCAGTTGAGTCATACTGGGCGTTAGTCTAACCCAGCGGAACCCTAAACCTTCAGGGGTGGAGGATTTCTGGCAGTGGGAGTGGGGTTAAAGTGGACCGTCTGCTGTTGTGTGTTAAAGGCAACTTTTTCCAAATGCTGTCCCGAGTTCTCGTGTGATGCTCGTAGTCGCCGGTGTGTAGCTGAGGTCTGTCTCAGGCTCTCTTTAACTCGTCTCATCCGTCCTGTGTGTGAGCGTGCCGTGTTTTTAGCGATGGTGATGATCTGGGAAGTTCAGTGTCTCGTGCTCCTGTTGGTGGCTGCCAAGGCCGTCTACACTGCAGTTTATCGGTGTTTGGGCACTTATCTGTGCCTCCCACCCTCCCTGTTATTGTGTGCTGTGGTTTAATGACCGTTTGTCTGTTAGGCTGGTTGGTATATTTACAAAGCAGACCAAAAATGAGATTTCATGGGCCATCTAGTGGTTAGAGTTTGGTGTAAATGAAGGATTTCTAAAAGAAATCCACAGGATTAAGTTCAGATTCAAACACTGTGAGGTTCGTACTGTTGAAACAGCTGAAAATCAGAATGATTTTTATTTTGCTTAAACTGATGAATGACTCGTGTAACTGACAAAAACAGCTGACAAAGCGAGAAAAGGCCATCGCTACTGAAAACTGAGGATGTGTCTAAAAGCTGCAGGTGTTTGTGTGAGTTTTTAACATCCACTGTTTAAAACCTGAAACATAGAAGCACTGATAATGGCCCGCATGTGCTCATGTGTTTGGGAGGAAGCCGTGAAAAAGAAGCAAAACGCTGCTGAAACACGAGCAGGGCCAAGGACAGGCGTCACATGACCTTAAATCATCACATGCTCACAGTAAAGCGTGAACCAGGCCCACACCGACCCTCGTGGTCCCTCGCTGGGGGGCGAAGATGGTATTTTTTTCCTTTTCGTTCGGTGTCCTGCTTCACGTCTGCATCGCTGCGCGTGGTTGTGACGCTCCTGCACGTTTGCACATCATGCACACGAGTGCTGGCAAAGAGAAACTGCAACCTGTATATATTTGAGCCTGTATGTGTACTTTTGAGCCCGTGTGCATCAGAGAAAATCCAAAATCATCCAAAGGAAGTCTGCAGTATTCCCAGCCTGTCTTTGAGGAACACAGTGTTTCATGCTGTCGAGTGAAGGATTACCCAATCTGAGCCCGATAAGGATATCAGAGCAGGCCTGTCTCCTCTCCTGTTTTTATGGTGGGTGTGTCTCCCCGCCCCTCACGCTGTGACCGCCGTCTCTGCCTCCACTTCTTTCCTGCTTCTCAGTTTCTGCCCATCTGTCCTTGTTTTCTTGCTTTGACTTTCCAGAGAGGAAGAGTTTCTGTTGCCCTTGGTGGAGATTGGCTGCACTAGAATACAAATAGTGCCATTGGTTCAAGAAGAAGGTGCAGCTTCGTAGAAAGCAGTTACCAGTCTGTGCACCTAAAAGATGGAAGTGTGCAGATAACCAAACCCTATTTACAAGACATTCATTTTAATTTTTTTAACCATGTGACGTTTAGCAAGAATAAAGTCTTAAAGTGGGCCTGTTATGTTACAGAGGTGGATGCACACGCTAAACATGGTCAGCGTTATGAGCCACACGCTCAGGCTTCACACTGCTCTAAGCACTCAGCTTTAGGCAGTTTTTTTCTACCCTTTTCTCTGTATGATGTCAGAGTGAGGGAATATTTATAAATTGTCATCCCAGGAACTTCCACAAATCTTCCTGTTCAGATGTTCTCTTTGGATGGTGCAGCCAATCGGAAAGAACGGCTTACAGGGAGGATGGCTTTAAACAGAGGTGAGCTAAGGCCTACTGACTGGTCCGTGACCTCCAGCAATCACTGGTTTCTAGGGCAAAATGCGTACTCCCTACCCAGTTTGCCGGTGGAGGCTGCTGGCCGTTGCAAGCAGAGAGGGAGCTGCACTAGAAAACTGTGATTGCTTTGCTTGCTAGCAGATTGGTGCAGTACCTGTGGTTTGTGTGGAGGATGCTGACATGTCTGCAAACACTTGCCAACTGCTCTCTAAGTGGGAGAGAGTTGAAAACGTTTGACACTAATGGGAAAAGTAAAAGTTGCTCTTTACTGTTGCAACCAACACAATTCAGAAGGCACAGCCTTTCCTTTAAAGGTGAGCGCTGCAGTTTGTGTCACACTTCTCACAGTTTCACCTCTTCTCGGAGAGCGGCTGGCAACCCGCTACAGACCAAATCAGTCACAAAGGTTCTCAGTACAGCACTGTATGCCTCTTTGCAGCTGATTTCATGTAGTGCACGGCAGCGACCTCCAGCAGTGTGCGCATTGGGGAATGTGCATTTTTCCCTAGCAGCTGGTGGTTGCCGGGGGTTTGCTGACTGGTCTCTAGGCCTGTGTCCATGTAGGCTAACAGTGTGCTAACACACTGGCTGCAGGTCCCATTATGATTTAAACAGAGGATTATTTTGAACTGTAAAATTACACAGAGCGACTAGAATGAAACGATCCATCTGTGGACTTGCTTTGGACTCCCCTTTCTGTGGGGGTCCTGTTTTTGTTTAGTGGCTGTGTAACCTTCCTGCACTTCTTCTTCGTGTGCATGCACGGCGCTTGTCCACGTACACACATGGGTATGTGCGAGGTGGTGTTTTTTTGTGGTTGTCCTCTAAATGTTTTTGTTTGGGAAGATAAAGAAGATTATTTATCCAGCAGTAATGGAGGATTACTGTTGCTCACAGCTGTAATGCTGAGATTTACAGAACTGTCTGCAGCCTCTGAAGTTAGTATTTTTGGCCTTTTTACAGCTTTTGGAGAAATATTTACTGACTAACCACACAGCCGGCTCTCAAACGCACACTCCACTCCTGTGCTTTTTTACAGGTAGCTGTGCCTGCATTCATCTGTCAACAAATATTTGTCTTTCTATTTTTAAGAGACACCCCCTCAGGTGTTCTGCTGAGTCAGTCACACACACACACCAAACTAACTCACTCACGCTCCTGTCAGCTGACCTTACTGCCGACTGCACGAATTCCCTCTGTGGAAGATGAAACCCACGTCAGTGACGGGTTTGCAGCTCTTTGTGTTGAAGGTTGCTTAATCTTAAAGACGGTCCTCCATCCACACACAAATGTTTGAGTGGCAGATGAATTAAAAAGCTCTTCTTGCATCAGCTTTATATGTTTAGGCTATAAAGCAAATTTTCTTTTCCTCATAGCGCAGTGTTCCTGAGTCACCCAGGTTGTCACAACAATAAACTGATAACAGGAATGATTATGGATATTGATTGATTGTTGCGTCTTCCTCAAAGTGTTCGTGTTTCTGAGCACTTTAACGAGTTCTCGTGTTGGCGTAAAAATGAGGTGCGGGGATCGTTCCTGTCCTCGGGAGCAGCAGTCACAACGAACTCACGGGCCTTAATTGCATTAAAGTAATCACTGTTCGCACCCGCAGACACACAAGTGCTGTGGGACGTGTGGACAGGCTTCAATCAAGGCTGGACCCGGACTGGAGAAGCTTTCCTTTATCTAATCAGCGCTAACGCGATCAGCAGAGTTCCCCTCTGTTCTTGTCAGCCCTCTCTCTCACTTCCCGTCTCGGCGCTGTGGCTCGAGGTGCTGACAGTGCAGCTCCAAGCTCGTGTGTGTGTTTTGTGTGTGCGTGTGCGCAAAAGTGTGTCACATTAATACTTCCAGGCTTGGTGCCAAAGTGATCTCAGTCAGCACGGAGCCGCTCAGCAGAATCGCATTATGTCTTAAACACAACCACACAGTTGTTTTGTCTGTGTGTTTGAACTGCGCTTCATACGTGATGTGTCACGTTAAGCAAACACAACATTGTCATTCCCGTCAAGTTTCAGATGAGCAGATTGAAGGCATTTTAGTTTTAGATGGTTTATCAGCACTAGGGAACTTTTATAGATTCAAACACATATGTTCAAATGAGCCATCCTCAATTAGCAACAGAAATCAAATATTTGACTTTGATAGTTTTTGGTATTTAATAACTTTATGTAAAATGACCGTAAGGCTACTTTAGATTTACTTGATTGGATGCATGTGAGTAACCTGGGCCCACTGAAGCTGGTGGCTGAGAAGAGGATAAAACACATCAGCTCCTCCACCATCAGCCTGAGGGCCAAAGCTGGTTCAGTCACACACTTCCTGCCTGCGGTCCCACACATCACGGCCTCGAAGCGGCTTTGAGACGCGAAGCTAGAATGTCACCTTTGCTCTCTGAAAACTATTATTTCCAAAGGCCTGCACCATTGAAGCGTGCATGAAGTTTGGGAGCTCACGTGCATCGGAGTTCGCATGAAGTGAGCTTATACCGCCGAGCATATGCATATATATACATATACACTTTTTTTTTCTTCTGTTAGCTCTGTGTGATGTCAGAGAGTGGGGTCATTCCTAATGCCAGGCACACCCACACCCACACCTTCAGCTCAGGGCGGAGTTGGCTCACAGGGAAGCGTGGCCTTGAAGAAAGACGAGGGAGAAGGAACTGAGGGGCTGCAAAAGTTCCTGTATAACATACGTATTTTGAACTGTGCAGAGATACCCAAGCGGAGTCTATGAATTAAAATATCAAGCTTGAAATTACCTTAAGCAGATGCTTTGACGGGGTGGGGCGTTTAGCCTCTGTTATGACAGGACCGTGGAGAGTGGGCACGAAAGCTGGGAAATACACGCAGCAAATGGACCAGGCTGGACTCAGCATACAGGTCACCTGCTCGGCCTGGTGAGCTAAACTGGCGTCCAGCAGAGCTCCTTCAGGATGCGCAGCTCTGTAAAGCTATTAAAACTCCAGAACTAAGATAGTGAGCAGGAGAATTTCAGTGTGCTGAAGCCGGTGCCGGGTGCAGTGCCACGCTCTCTTTCACTGTCGGGTAACCCAGATATGAATGGGCTAGCTTCCTGTCCCGACACATGGTCACGTTTTTAAGGATACGTTGTTTTACTGTTAATGTTTGTTGCATGTAATTGTCCCGAGGAGGAGGAATAAAGTCGATTCTACTGAGGCTTTTGTTTCTGCTGTGGGTCACTGAGCCACTGCTCTGCAGCCCTGCTGCTCCTCGCGATCTCACAGTAGATCTCTCTGCACGGGGCTCCGGTTTTAACTGGAAAAATGGGTTAGAATAGCTTGACCTGTCCCACACAACCAACAGTGTGTGCTGTTCTTGTGCATGTGTGTAATGTGTGAGTGCGAATGTGCGTGTTTGCTGCCGTGTGGCTTTGTTTCATCCCCTCACAGTGGGTGTGTTTTGAAGTTGTTGGCTGTGGTCCGTGCTGCTGATATGCGGCCGGGTGGTTGTGTTTCGTGTGTGGGCAGCGTAAGTGTGGCATTCCTTTCTCACACAGGCTCATCGCTCTCCCCTTTATCCCTTTGTCACCAATATTTCATGTCAACAAACAGGCCAGTTCACAGGCTGGTGACAGAGAAGCCAAAGGGCAGAGAAACAAACTGGAAGGTCATCCGACCTCCTGGGAATATCTGTGTGTGTGTGTGTGTGTGTGTGTGTGTGTGTGTGTGAGACCACAGGATACCAGGGATACATTCAGTTTAATTAACGATGAGATGAAAGCAAACGTAAATCAGAGCAGCTCCTTCAGAGCGAATGCTTGTGGGTGAGAGGTTTTAGTGCTCACCTTGTAGTAAATGCTCTGGATGGGCTCCATGTAATCACAGCTCAGCAGGGTCAGTGATGAAGGTCATTCCTCACTTCCTGTTTCAGTGGTTTTTGCATAGCTCACGCTATCATGGCTGTGATTATTGTTTAACACCAACTTATAATGTCAATGTAGAAGATTTTTCTGTCGGCTACTTCATCAGATTTAAATGCCTGAGATGTGATTCCAGCTGTTCGTGTTTCAGTGAGCTTCATTGGCTCAGGGACTAAATAACCTTTTCAAAGCCACCCGGGCAAGCTGAGGAGTTCACTGTGAGAGAGAGTTCAGTCTCCTAGGTTATAATATTTAGATTGGAACAAGCCAAGAAGCATAAATGAAGTCATCAGCCAGAGAATAAACATATGGGGTAACATGTTAATCAGTGATCGTGGTGCACAGCAGGTAATGTGTTGTGTTGTTGGTGAAAAATTAGCAACTTGCTGTATTGCCCTAATTTCCTATGGGATCAATGAAGTATCTATCTGTTGATCTATCGGCTCCTGGACTCCCTGTAAACTCTGAAATTAGGCGCTTGTTCTGTAGCCCTTAACACTGACCACACAATGCCACAACACTGGCTACATATTTACTTTACTGAATTTTATAATTTAGCATGAATTCTTAACAGGTCAGTCACTAAATTAGCAAAATAAAGGACAAAGAAATCATGAGAATAACTCCAGAAGAACAACCGGGAATGCACCGGTGGCTGATACTGGCTTACTGTGTTTAATTAAAAGGCGCTTTATACATGCAGTCTATAGCCTTTTTTTTAATTAAAGGGGACATATCATGCAAAATCCACTTTTTTTAGCCCTTAAACACATTTTGTTGTGTACTGAGTGTGGAGCAGTGCAGCCAATTTAAATGCATTCTGTCCCGGTGCTGCGTAGATATCTTTATGTTCTGTTTGGGTCATAATTTTCAGTTTCCTCTGCTCCCTCTTACCTTTTCTTTCCCCCTACGTCACAGTATTTGCTTTGGAACTGATAAACAAGGTCACGGACATCCGGCTTACCCATTTCATGAATCCGCCATTTTTTTATTTATAAATTTATTTACAAATTTACAAAAATCCTGCAGCAAAACCTTTAAGACAAATCCATGTGCACAACACCACTGTTGTAATGTTGTAACAGTTCATTTTTCACGTTTCTTAAGTATCTTTAGAGAAGATGATTTTTGTGTTGTGCTGTTAATTTCATTCCAGGTCTCCGGACCTTTGCATGTGATGATGATGAAGATCGTACATTTCAGTTTGCCTTTTTTCCCCTTCAGCTGATTTTTTCCTTCTAGTGCTGTGTTCGTGGGTCGGATAGATTATTGGAATAAGTTGGCGAAGTCTTCCATTTAGTCTGTGGACTACATTAAACATCATGCATGCATTATGAAAGACGTTGCTCTCAGTGGGCTTCAGAAGCTTAAGCCTATAAAAAAGAGGATCTGAAGGAGCATTGAGCTCAGACCATCTTATGGCACGTGTCACTTCCTTCTGCAAAGCGAGCAGTTTATCGAGATAGCTTGGATACGTGTTACACCATATAAGGTATGATACAATGTTATGAGAGCTTCAAGAGGGAGATAATGTCAAAGTCTGCAGAACAAGCCGACCTGTGTAGATAATTTAGTTGTCAATTCGTCGATATGCTTTTTGAAATTTAAAAGTTCATCAATATAGATTACTAATCTCGATTCGTACATTTCCGACATATTTACGATTTTTTATGGAACAGAATATAATGCATTGGGTTTTATTAACGTTTAAAGATAATTTATTACAATTAAGCCAGATATCTACTTTAGTTAATTCTTCATTAACTATATTTTGGAGATAATCCAGATTTTTATGAGAAAAAAATCAGTTTGTTTTCTCGCAGTGAAATGTCTCATTCACCTGTGAAGAGACCGCACCAAAACGAGCTGCTCTAAGACTAAGACTAAGTGTCAGAACAGGTGTAAACGAGGGGTCTGTGGGGCTGCAGTAACGAGGAGTTCAGACCGAAGCGCTGCAGTTCTGCTTTATACAGACCACAAGGGAATGATTTACATATGAAAAGGACGGAGTTTAAAGCATGATGTGTGCCCTTTAAGTCTAAGTTAGTGTGAATATTGAATCCCATGATGGACCTCAGAGGTGACCAGCGCAAACATTCCCAAAGTCGAGGAGTGCCCAAGGCATCAGCTGTCACGTCAGCTCACAGCTGCTCTGTAAAACCATGAACGATGGAGGGCTTGGTTTCACTAAAGCCACTCGAGGTGAGGATGCTGCACTGATTTACATCCCTTTTGTGTTTTGTGTGACAGATCTCAACAAAACAAATCCTCTCTACAGACACAGGAGGACAGAACAGCTACTTTGTGTTCATCTTTTAATTGTAGGCCCTGCGATCACTGCTCGGATAACAAATACAATAAGCTGCCTGTATTTGGAGGAACCTCCTCGTGGACTGTTAGTGACTGTACTCTGAGGAGTCATTAGACTTTCCAGTAAATCTCCTGGGGTCCTACTTCCTCTGTGATATTGACTCACCACTACAGTGGGATCGCACACACACAAACACAGTGCCTCTGTCTTCATTGCTGCAGTGATCTTCTGTGGAGAGCAATGATCAGCTAAAGAACGTAGATTTGACAAATGCTCTAAGTGCTCCATTACCAACACTTTTTTTTCTGTGCATGTCTGTGCAGGGAGCAAATATTGCTCATATGCTCACCTAAGGCACAGAAGCCCCACCCACATCCCGATCAAATCTTCGGTTTCCGAGGGGCAGCCGGTCAGAAGACAGTTGATCTTAGAGGGAGGGGGGAAGTGTGTTGTTACGAGGCCCATTATAAAAGGATAAGGATTACACTGAATCATACTTTCATAGTTGACAGTGGCTGAAATTTAAAAGCTAAAGAGGAATTTAGTGATTCTTCATATATCTGCTGAATTTAAAGTTGCTTCCTTTAATGTGTCCAAGTCACCTTTGGTTTTCCCACCTCCCATCAACAAATAGAATAAATTCCTGGACTGGCCGTGATGATGGACATCTCCTGTCCCAAAAACAGAACATGGTGAAAATGGAGGAACGGGTTGTAGTGGTCTCACCACTGCAGTCCTGTCAGAATGGGATTAAAGCGTCCGGCCGAGTCTCTGCTTCTCTGATGGCTTTGAACGTCCAACCTGTGAGAGGGAAAATATAAAAACTACTAGCTTCCCCTTGAGCATCCGAGCTAAAGAAACAGGACGTCATCCGGCCACTCCTACCTGCCATGTCTTCATATCACAGACTCCCACTGTAAAGCTGACCTAGTGGGTAAAGTCCCTTTACTCTAATCATGGAGGTCAAAGCTGAGAACGTGTGAAGTGTGTGTCAGTGTGCCAGCAGCATCTGTGTTGCGGGACAAACATCAAGGACGTGCTCCCACAGAGAAGATCACAGGGCCTCTGGTCTGCGTTTGACTGCTGCTCCTTTGAGCTCTTTGTAAATCCCCTTCATCTGAAGCTTTCATGGCAAAGACCGTCCATGGACCTTTGTGGTACACGCTGCCTCCTCGTGTTTTAAAAAGTGCATTTGTGGTATAGCAGATGGTTATTCAGATGTTGTTTAACTGACCGTGAAGATCACTCATCCTATATTTAGGAATCAAATCGTCTGAGTTGGCCTGTTGTTCATATCTAATCTCTTAATGGCATGTGTGTGTCTGCAGGGAGTACTTCATAGCAGTGATCTGCATGTAAATCTCTGTCATAATTCCAAGACAAAAAGGCTTTGAATCAGACTGAAAAGTACCACAAACAGCTCAATGTTTCAAATCATTATTGAACACGTTGGGTTATGATTGGGTAGTTATTGCAGGGTCCTTACCTTACACAACAAACAGTCGCTTTGAGGCGACTGTTGTGATTTGACGCTATATAAATAAAATTGAATTGAATAATTTGTAGTGCAGGTTGTAAAAATAAGTCTGAGATTTAGTAACTTAGTAACACGTCGTTATCAACAATAGCCTCCATCAGCCTCACAGAATCAGTATTTACGGGACGTCTCCACTGAGAAGCTTTCCTCAGGTCAGACACACCAGCTCAGCTGGACTATTCAAACACATTTTAATCTGTTCTGTTATTTTGTTACTTGTTTGCTTTTTTGGTTTTTGTAGCATTACCAACTTCTGCTCTTCTGAAGGTTATGGTCCACTGTTCGGATATTCTCCCTGAAATTTCTGGAGATAATTTTTGATTCACTGTTCCTCCAATGATTGCTTTGATGCTACCTCCACACGGCAGAGAAAAGATTGTTGTTGGTGTGAAGTGGTGCAGTAGTTTCCTTCCATTAACACCGTCCAGGTTCAGCAGCCTTTTCTTATGAACACAGATTTGAGGAAGTTAAAATTAGCTTGTTGTGCTCTTTGTGGGGTCTTTGCAGTTCATTTACAGTTCGGTTGTTGTTGTGGATTTATGAACACTCAGCTTTATGCATACAATGCTTATGTTACCCAATGATGGTTCACACCAACTTTTTTGGTTGGGGGTTCTGCCTGGTTGTGCTGGAGGTTCCTTCCAGTTTAAAGGCAGTGCTTGCTCTTAGGGCAGTTGTGTGATTGTTGGGGTTTCTTTCTGTGGGGTCTTTATAATATAAAGTGCCTTGAGATGACTGTTGTTGAAAATTAGTGCTATGTAATGAAAATTGACCTGAATTGAACCAACCAGTGTTTCTTTGAGTAAACTTTGTCACCTATCAGACTTTGTGTGCCTTTATTTAAATGAAGGCTTGAGTTTGTCAGTCAGTGAGACTTGAATGACGGTCACCTCACATTCGGTGAGAAATCCTGCAGTGGGAAAGGGTTCACAGGTCACTTTTTCTGGGTGGGGTCACGGAATGAACCCGAGTGGGGACCTCCCCCACTCTGCTGCTTCTCTGTCAGGGTCTTCAGTAATACAGAGCCTTCCCAAGGCTAGTTCGGCGCTGCAGCCAACCAGTGACCATCTGCGCTTTGGTGGGTTTCTCATTTTAAGAGTTGAGCAGGGTGCACGTGTCTCTTTGTGTACGTGTGTTCTTGTGTACAGTGACATCCATGACCAAAGTCTAGACCCAGCCCCAGCTGTGATTACCTGTACACATTAACTGGCTATTTGTGGTGCAAGCAGAAGGTGTGGGTGGATGGGTTCATGCTAGAATAAAGCTGTTATCAGATAGGAATACACCCTGATATGATTGTTTGTCCTGATAGAAGTACCCTGAGGGGTTTGTATGCTGCATAGTAAAACTACATAAAACACACATGAATTTATGGTAAATTTGTTTTGTCCAGGAATAACCAGGAATTAAAAAAGTTACTCATATTTTACATGACAGTCATTTAAAAGAGCATGAAATTTTAAAGCATCCGCATTGAGGCTAGCCATATTTTATTATTAGTCCCAATACCGAAACAGTATTTAGCAGCTGACCTGAATGTGTTCACATGGTGACTTTCCAACATCATAAAAACATAACTGCATTGTTGACATAATAACTCGACTTCACTTCATTGGTGAACTCTGATTTAATCTCATCCTGCTGCTGTTTGTATAGCGATTCAGAGCTGGTGTCAATTCAGAAGCAGTTTATCAGGAGCCAAATCAAACGTTCCCACCTCACCTCTGTTAAATCTGTATACACAGTAAACTGAACATCATGGGATCATCAACAATGACATTATGGTGCCAGTATTTGTGGTACTGGAGCCAGAATTCAGTAATCTCTTAATCCACTGCCATATAGTTTTGATGGCATTACAAAACTTTTTGAACTCAGCATTAAGTTTCAGTGTTCTAGCTAGCGGTTGATCGCCAGGCACTGCGTCTTGCTGAGATGCTGTTGCGCCAGGCTGAGGATTTCACCTCTTCATTTTCGGAGCTCTGCTGTCACTGCAATTCGCAAACAGGAGCGGAACTCCGCCCCGGCTAGGTCGCTTCTGTACCGCCGCTTGTGCCTGTATCATTTCACCGCAATTTGCAATCTACCACAGAGCGCGAGCAGTTTCATTCACAATGTGCACGTTTGATCGCACTATGGTAGTGTGCGCCGGCATGAATGCGAGGAGAAGTAAGAGGAAAATTTCAGGCTTTAACACGAGTGGACTGACAAGTTTTTCCACGGCCCCGCTGCTCTGTGCTGAGTGTGAGTGTGTGCGCACTTATTGTGCTCGCTGTGCAGAGAATGTCAGCTGTTATTTGCTCTTTCCTTCAGCTGTAGCCACCAGAACGATCGCTATAACCACAGTTTGCTAGCGGGGGCTGCCATTAGCACTAGCGATCATTCCGTGCCGGAAGTCCCCCCTCTCCACCCCCTTCAGTACCGAGGGGCTCCATCAAAATGTTTTTTATACTTTAATCCCAGATTAGCAACAAAAAATAGACCTGCAGTAGAAACGTAATTTGGAGGATGCTTGTGAATAAAAAGCTTTACAGCGTTAGGCTCACGCAGCCCCCAGTTTTTCAACAAAAACACAGCAGCAGCTATTTTATGTGCAGTCTGTCTGCACACCTGCAGCAAGCACAAAGAGGCGGAGCCGTTACTGAGACGGTGAGCTCAGGTGGAGTGAGAGGTGACGTTTTTCTAGCGTCCAAAGTAGCAGCGCTTGTTCCTGTAACCACCTTAAAACCTTTACTGGGAAACAGGTGGAGGTCCTTTATCAACCACCCGATCAGCAACATGAAGAACAGAGAACTTTGTAGCTGCTCCATCCACCCTGTTTGTTTCACACAGAGAAACATCTGCAGTACGGAAGTTAAAATATGCAGATGAATTGTTAATATAAAAAATGATTTCTTGTCTGATTAATTGATTAATTGATGGAGTAATCAATAGAATACTCTATTACTAAAATAAATAAATAATAATAAAATAAGGCCTGATTTAGAGTTCTGCATTGGTCCTACGTACATAACCAAAAATCCTCTCTGAACCTAACCTGACTGCACCTCAAGAAATGTAACTACACATCCACAAAGACTGTGATTACTGCCTAGGCTTCAGAGGTGCTTTCTGGTTACATAGGTAAGCCCGGTCACTCAATTAACAAGTGGGAGTGGCTTTTAGCGGTTAGCGTTAGCTTGCTAATTAGCATTAGGATCATCCCACCAAGATGAAAACATTTTTTGGCTAGAACCCTGACGTTTTCTATAGATGACATCATTTACAAGCAGATAATGCAGGTATTCTAGGAAGATACTGATGGGGTGTAACACCTCTGCTCACTGGTTTACAGCAATGACCAAACTGCACCAAGAAATGGAACAAGAACTCATGTAATTACAGTGAAACTGATCCCTACTCTTGCAGTCCTACTTCTTATGGACTTAATTGTTAGACACTGCAGAATGGATACACTGATTAGCTGCTAATCCAACTAATGGGCGTCATTATCTGATTTAGGAAAGTCTCACCTGGCCATCGTCCAGAAGGTGAACAACGAGGGTGAAGGAGATCCTTTCTACGAGGTGCTGGGGTTGGTTACCCTGGAAGATGTCATCGAAGAGATCATCAAGTCAGAAATTCTGGATGAATCTGACCTTTACAGTGAGTTTGACTTTACTTGTGTTCATTGTGCTCTCTCATTACTAAATCACTCAGCTTGTATTAAGTTTCAGTAAGAGTAAGGCTATTAAATCTCAATATAATTTATGTTATTTAAGTATTACTGTTCCGTCTTTGGGATAAATATAAATGAATGTCAGGTTTCTAAGTGTTTCTTGCGAAGCGTGGCCTCATCCTGTTGATAAAGAAATGCTGTTTCTTTTGTTGCCACCTCTTAGCTGATAACCGCACCAGGAAAAAAGTGGCACACAACAAAAACAAGAGAGACTTCTCTGCCTTCAAGCATGAGAGCGAATCCAAAGTGAAGATCTCCCCTCAGCTGCTGCTGGCCGCCCATCGCTTCCTGGCTACAGGTGAGGAATGAAGTGTGGAAGCATTTTGGCAGATGGGGCTGTAAGATTTGCCTCTAATAATTCTGGCGGTTTGATAGTAATTCAGTTCAGTTCAATTCAGTTCAATGTTATTTATATAGCACCAAATCACATCAAACAGTCACCTCAAGGCACTTTGTATTGTGGGTAAAGACCCTACAATAACACAGGGAAAACCCAACAGTCAAAACGACCCCCTATGAGCAAGCACTTGGTGACAGTGGGAAGGAAAAACTCCCTTTTAACAGGAAGAAACCTCCTGCAGAACCAGGCTCAGGGAGGGGCAGTCATCTGCTGCGACCGGTTGGGGCTGAGTGGAGAGAGACAGGACAAAAGACATGCTGTGGAAGAGAGCCAGAGATTAATAATAATGATTAAATACAGAGTGAAGTATAAACAAGTAAATAAAGGTGAATGAGAAGAAACAGTGCATTATGGGACCCCCCCAGCAGCCTAGGCCTATAGCAGCATAACTAAGGGGTGGTTCAGGGTTGTCTGATCCAGCCCTAACTATAAGCTTGATCAAAAAGGAAAGTTTTAAGCCTAATCTTAAAAATAGAGAGGGTGTCTGTCTCCTGAATCCAAGCTGGGAGCTGGTTCCACAGAAGAGGGGCCTGAAAGCTGAAGGCTCTGCCTCCCATTCTACTCTGAAGTATCCTAGGAACCACAAGTAAGCCAGCAGTCTGAGAACGAAGTGCTCTATTGGGGTGATACGGTACTATGAGGTCTTTGAGATAAGATGGGGCCTGATTATTCAAGACCTTGTATGTGAGGAGTAAAAATGTCCACCGTGCTTGAGTAATTGGAACCCCGGTTTCAGTGCAGTGCTGCTGATTTGCCTTTGGCTCTGATTGTTAGGATGCCAGTGAAGGATTCTTTCATGCTCCAGTCTGACAGATCTGTGCATGCAGCGAGGAGGTTTACACTGGTGATTTACTAGGATCTATTTAAGATCCGAGCAGCGCGTCTGCCAGCGCCCACCGCAGACTCAGGGCAGACTCTAGCCAGCTGCATGTAATGCCACCACTGATACACATCTCTGGATAACACATGGCAATCTATTTGCTAAGTGTGTGTTAGCTGATATGCTGTACCAGAAGCGGTTCGCTGCTGCTAGCATGACGTAGCACTTCCTCCCTGGTATGTATCTGCTGTGTCTGGAGGCATCGCGTCAGAGTCTGCTCACTCTGTTTCTGTTTTCTTTCTGACGATTTTGGTCTAATGTTTCTGTTTTGAGTCATCACATAGGAACTGGTTTTACTTCCTGTTTACATCACTGATGTGTTAAAGTTTCCATGTTTATTTGGTCTAGTTTGGTTCTGTTTGCATTAATGATGCTTTCCCAGCCCTTTAAGAATCTGTCTCTGACTGCATTCCTGCAGTATGACTGATCTTTGACCCGCGCAGGAGGAGGTGCTTTATCACTGTGCAGACGTTTGAGGACCAGCAACAGCTAGCTTCACCAGTCTGATGAATCTTTATTTAAAAGATGAAAAAAGGCCAATAACAAGTGCATGTAAAATGTTTTTGTTAAAAGGGGTTGTTTGCCTTTCAGATGATGAATTCCAATACTGGCACCATATGCCTCACTGCTCGGTGTGCATTGCCAGGGCTTTGTTTGCAGGGTGCACTGTTTCTTTGTTCCCAGTTTGGGTGTGGACCAAAGCACTTACAGCTGAACTCTGACTGCAATAGCCCGACAGTTGAGAAATCCATGTAAACCAGCTATATTTCAACAGTTCCTCCTTTTAAAAAGAAAAACAGGAACAGCACACATTGAACATCTGTATAAATGTGCTAGATTTTTTAATGCAATGCAAAACATAAACTTTTAAAAGGGGGAAAAGGTCATGTGAAAAAAAGACAAGACAAAATCAAGCTAACATGGTACCAACATACAGGCTGATATTGTAAATGTTTGCCTGCAGTTTCAGTCTGATTTTATTCAAATACATCTGGATCCTTTCATTGATACTAGTTTGTGACCTGAAGACATGAACACCTTCAATTCTGCTCGAGCCGCTGGTCTAATGTTGTCATTATGTGTCTTACTGGGCTGTAAGTTATAGGTTGTGTATGAGTGTGTTGTTACGTCTCCATGTTTAATTTCCTGTTGTACTCTTTTAAGAAGAAGCCAGCCGATATGGTTGGAGGACTCAGACTAATAAAATTAAACACCAATGCGGCGTTTGCCCATCTCTAGAAAATGGTATAAAATATAATCTGTGCGGCTCTTTCTCTTCCTGCAGAGGTGAACTTGTTCAGCCCGTCTCAGATCTCAGACAAGGTGTTGCTGCGAATCCTGCGCCATCCCGATGTGATCCAGGAGATCAAGTTCAACGAAAGCGACAAACGATCGTCCCATCACTACATCTACCAGAGGGGCAAGCCGGCCGACTACTTCATCCTCGTCCTGCAGGTACTCGGTGGGTCGGGGAACCCCTCGGTGGGTCGGGGAACCCCGGGGAACCCCTCGGTGGGTCAGGCAGTGCAAAAACCTGGAGTCTGCTGTTAAAATACATACACACACACACACACACACACACAAACTGTGTGTCATACTCAGCCTGTGTGTGAACAGTAACTGATCCTGCTGTGTATTTGACAGCTGTTCTTGAAGCTTTGGATCATATGACGTGATTTTTATCCATCTGTAAATATTGTACATGCTTACGTCATTAACACATTAAGGGTTTAAGTCCTTCAGTGAAAATGGATTGGCTCGGTGCAGCATGAAGGTGTTTTTGCATTTCCAGGTATCCACCTCTGTAGCTGAGCTTAGACAACAAAGAGCACTAAGCTGTAAATATGCTTTTCCTGCTTTAATGGAACATGGGAGTCCACAAGGATCGACTTGCTTTTGAAGCCAGTCTCCAGTGACCAGTAGAAGAACTAGTTCTTCAGCCCCAGAGTTCCCAGTTAGCCCACATATGCTCATAACTGGTTCTGTGTTAATCCACTGACGTGCTTCAGCCTGGATAAAAGTTGTGCCCTCCGACGCTCCTCTTCTTCACCCCTCATAATCAACTCTTCCTCTTCTCCTCTCCAAAAGCATCTGGGACACAGCAGCACTGAGTGCTGTTGTGTGTTGTACTTTGTGTGTGTGTGTGCGCGCTTAAACATGAAAAATTAAGTTGATTCAGTGAACAATGGAAAGCTCGAATTTTCTGAAGAAGGTTGTGGAAAACTCAGCTCATAACATTTTTTTTTGCCACTTCATGTTGCTTCACCTCGGTCAGCAGGGATGATCTGAAGTGTGCATCTGGAGTGGTTTGTTTTGTGTACCTTTGCCTAAATTGTGTAGGGACCAGCCAGGGAAAACAGCAGTGATAAATGGATCTGATAATCTTGGTGACATATGATTCTGTCACCTGGGCATAACACACCAGCAATACGTAACTGAACGAGTAGGATTAACATAACAC
>JAMQGT020008280.1:0-23565 GCA_024447675.2 Pterophyllum scalare
CGCCACCATGTCACCAGTGCTTCCATATTCTATGTCCTCAGGCAATTTCAGAGCATTTCTTCATCTTGTTTCCTCCCTCCGTGAGCCTAGTTTGTGAAACACCACTATTGCTGCACACAAGAGCACACCCACTCAACCTCTAGCCTGCTGAGAGCACTTGAAAGCAATTTTCTTTTAATCAAGTTCACTATAAAAGCCCCTCTGATGCCAACCTCAGCAACCGTACCGTTTTGTTTTTGTTTTTTTCAGCTCCATCCATTACATTGATTTCTTTATGAGCAATATGAAATGCTGTTTACCGACAGAATGAGAATTTGCCAAGTTTATTGTTCTTTCTGGACAGATGCAAATATTGGTGCACTCTTAAGTGGTTTCAGATCTTGAAATGTTTTTATAGGTCTGCAGCAATTCTTTTCATCACCTCGTCCATGAAATGTTGGAAAATGTATAAAAGTGAGTTGATGCCTTCTGTGGAAACTTCAAATATATTCTGTAAATAAAGTGGCAAAAGTTTAGCACTGTTAATTAAAAAAAAATACAGAAATTATTTTTCTGTAGTTTTGCTCGACTGATCTATTATTCATTGCAGGTGTGCCCATTTTATTGTTGTATATGATTGAGTTGCAGGAAAAATACAGGCTTAAAAAGGAAACATCTGAGAGGTTTACAGAGGATACTTTGTTGGAATTATTAACAGACATTTGAAATATGCCATAATTATAGTATTTCACAAGATTATATATATATTTATATACATACACACACACACACACACACACTTTTTTCTACTCTTGGCTCTGCATGATGTCAGACAGAAGGGATATCCCTTATATGGCCATCTCAGGCACACAGCCCTGAATGTGAGCAAAGATGCCCCACCCACCTGCTGTCTGAACAATGCAGCCAATCAGAAGAAAGTTGGCTTAAAGCGGGGAGGCCTCGAGAATGAACCCAGGAATTGTGTCAAGGCCTAGTTAAAATTTTTGGAATACACTCAATGCAAAGCTACTCCAGTCCAAGTATAACAAATATGGAGTTGAAAATGAGTTTAATAGGTCAGTATTAATATAAAAAAAAATGTAAACTAACAAATTCTGCTAGATAAATTAAAGCAAGTAAAATATATATAATTTTTCTCTGATGCGAAAAAGGAAAAGTACTTTAAAATTGCATTACTACTAAATGTGATCATGTGCCAACACCAGTAAAATATGTAAGTGGATTTTTTATTCTATCTTCTTTCTTTTTCTTTTTTTTTTGTACATTCGGTATGAACTCTTCTCAAGCACTTTCAACACTTACGTCTCCTCCTTATGTCCTCAGGGAAAAAGAAGTTTCTGCTGTATTAAATTAGTAAAGAACATATTGTAGAACCACTTAGTAGTCACTGACCTTGAAAGTGAAGTGCATATGAATGTTTCCCTGCTGCATTGGTAATTCAGCAAGAGCACCTTGTTTGACACATTGTGACTGCAGATGTGTGTCCGAGTCCTTCAGCAAGGCATCAAATGGCAAGTGACAAACAAGCAAGAAAGAAAACATCACTAATGATTCGTGCATTTTCTAGGACCGTGAGTAGTAGTTTATTAGAACATGGCAAAAATGTGACTTTGACTTTGACTTTTAACCCCTAATGTGCACCTTCATCAGTCAAATAAACATAATTTTTCATGTCCTAAACCCTAAATGACACAACAAAAAAAAAACAGTATCATACATTTGGAGTTGTCTTTCAGTCCAAATGGTCAATGTAAGTCAATATTTCTGAGAAAAAATATTGCTGTTTACCATGACTATGTTAAAGAGGAACAGATTATAGTTTTACCTGTTTCTGGCATAGCCTTCTGGTGGATGCTCATGAGGTCAGCATATATATAAATAATGCTTTTCAGCCAAGGGTTGACACTGCATGTTGTCATAGATAGTGGATATCCCTAATATGGTCATGTCAGGCACCTAGCACTGGTTATAAGCACAGGAATCCCAGCCATGTGCTGCATAAATCTTTTGTTTATAATGAGCAGCTAATCAGAAGAAAGTTAGCTTAAAAGGAGGATGGCCTTAAGGGCAGAGGAACGTAAACAGCTTGTTTCAGAGGTTGTACCAAGATCAGATGTAGAAGTATTATTCTTAACTGAGAATCATTCAACGCTAGCTGTCCAAGAATTAAATTACAGATTTACAAATTAGAATAACAGGTCCCCTTTACTAGGTTAAATTTGTGTTTTCTTGTTACAAATAATGAACACCAGATTTATTGGAGCTGTTCAACAGAAACAGCTGCCTGCTGCAACCAAAATACAAACCAAGATGGGGTGATTTGATCCTTTGTTATCATAAAAACACACTTTATAGCTGCTTTTGTTAACATGCTACATTATTTGTGGCTGTGCAATTTGCTGTCCTTTGTCAGAAGATGTATATGTGTAGTTCATGTTTTACTTTCATAGTTCACAGCACATTTTATCACCTTATAAGCCAGGATGAAGTGCATCCACTGTATAGACACAGAACAAATCTAAGAAAAGCCAAACTCACTTTCTGCCCAAAGATTTTACGTCATGTTTGCTCAAACTCTGAAGACTGTTTGCTAAAAATGATTAAACAGAAACTGCAGCCTTGCAAGGATTTCAACCTCCAGGCTAAAAACTTGTACCAAAAAATAATAATTTAGTTTGACAAGATGAGGCTAGTGTCTACTTGGTACTGAATTTTCTTGTGATTTTTTTTTTTTTTGCAGGTCAAGAGAACATGATGTACTAAGAGTGTTTGCTGTGACTGAACCTGAAAAGATTGACTGTCCTGAACACACAGGTGAGTCTCACTGTTCTTGCTGTCTCCTAATAACAAGAATCCTTGAAATGATGGATGGTAGTACGAAGTTAACATCAGACATTGTGAAGTGTGCGCAATGCCTGGAGGATAAGTCAGGTAATCCCTCATAGTATTTCCAGTGTTTTATACCAGACGGGATCTGGTGTTTTTTTATTACATTGCTTCACACCTATGTAATCTACTGGAACAGAAACACAATTAAAATTTAAAAATCAATCATGCATTTGCCATTTGCAGTCGTCTGTATGGTGTGAGGGCGAAACCACATCAAAAAGTGAAAAAGACAAGTCTCAGGGATCGATGCTCAAAATGCAGCTTTTGACTTTGAGTTAGCTGGACTCTTCTTTCTAGGAATTTTGAAAGTTAAACACGGGTAAGCATCAGAGAAGCTGTGCCATTCCTGCCCCTGCTGCAGCATTCATTCCCATGAGGAAAACATGTTCTGCCCATACTGCACTAAAGCCATAATCTGGTCTAGCTCCAAGTGCTTTAGAATAGAACAGAGTGAATTCAGCCTGCAGAGACAAAAAAGGCTGTAAGAATAATGACTATTTCCGACAAAATATAGCTTCTGCAAAGCGCGCATTTCCCTGGAATGCATAAAACAAGATGAGCATTGGTGCCCATACTAAACAAACCCCAACATAAATAAGAAGTTGCATGATCAAATTAAGTAAATGAAATGACTTAGTGGCTGCCCTGCATAATAAAGCCCTATTATATGGCACTGGAAATATTGCAAAGGTAATGGTGCTGAAGCCTTTGTCAAGCAATAAACTACTTATCAGGGGGAAAACAGAGTTAGCAAGAACTATTGTCACTTTTAGAAAGCATGAAAAGCCCGCCTAATGTGTTTTAATGAAACTCTAAAAAGGAACCACTTTAAACTTTAAAGGGTAGTTTAAGCAGTAAAATGAGAAATGAAATAAGTCCTGAAATATCTTTATATTGCTTTCTAAAGTGCATCGGCTGTGCAGCAGAACTTTGTGAGGGTGTGAATCTGAGTGAAAAGCTCAGACGTTAATAGCTACATTTCCTTGACTTTTCCTATTTTCAGCTCCTATCTTCTAGTGCAATGTTCTATTTTGTGCAGCCCAGTTTATTTTCTGGGGGGGGGGCATCAATGTAGAAAGCCGAGGTGATTACTTTCAGTATCTGTTTGTATCTCCCAATAATGATGATGATGGTATGTGGAGTTTAAGATGCAACAATAATACACAGTTCTGCAGAGTTCACCTTCCAGCCTGTGTTAATGAGATGACTCCTGCATCCACCTGCTGCTGTTTAATTTGCAGAAACCTGCATACTGGCTGTATGAAGACGGTCGGTGCAGTCATTGTGTACATTGTAGAATATATGCTGCAGCTTATGAAGCTAAGTATACCACCAGTGAACGTCCAGCTGTGCAGTGGGCTCGTCCTCCCTGAGGTAGTTGCACAGGAAAGGATGATGCAAGTGGAGTAAAATATCCGCATTACTGACACAGCCTTAAATGCTGTGTTTTGTCACATTTTTAATGATCATGCCCTCACTAAGCTCAGGTTGCAACGTATCAGCGCTGACCCTCGTGGGCTGAGCTCTGGTAACACCTTCCAATCTGTGTTAATGAGATGACTCCACTCCGTCTACGGGTCACAGTGATATTTACAGAAACCGTTGTAGCGGCAGAGATCCGCGCCTCCCTGCGGTGCACCCTCGCCTCATTTGCATAGCTTTCAGACTTCCCTTCCTCACTCTCCCTGTTTCATCGCTCTCACTGTGCTCCTCCATGATCGACAGGCTCCTTCACACTTCTCTCCAGTTTGTGTTGCACATGTTAATTAAAGCCTCTAATTAGCTTCCCCTACTAAAAGGCCGCATTAAATCAGAGTTGGAATGGCAAATGATTCCTGGCATTAGCATAATTGTGTTTTTGAAGTGTAAAGATTCGGGCATTAGGGATGCTAGCACGCGTTTTTGTTTCAATGATTTGTTGTGTTTGTGGCGCAGGGCCCGAGGGGCCGCCGGAGGTTGGCTGGGTGGGTTCTCGGGCCTCAGGACCCTACAGGGGCCACACACTAATGAGCCCCGCTACACTCTGATGAAGCAGATACAGGAAAAACAAAGCTGCAATGTAATGCCCTCAGGTGGCCCTAAGAGTCCGTCAGAGAGTCTGGTATGTGTGTGCAGGAGAATGAGTAACAGTAAACCAACCCCCGTGCCCACATAACCATTGCATCATTGTTAAAAGTACTTACAAGCACTGTACATAAAATAGTACTTACCAATGAGTCATCAGCTTTCTCATTGTTTGAAATGATTTGAGTCACAGCTGAGCTGACAGCAACTTTCAAAAGCCATTGATTTGGTCTGTAACAATTTAGTGCCCTCGATTCACTGTACAGAACAAGTACAGCTTATTAATGTTATCAAAAGTTTAGCGTTTCAAAGTGAGTTACAAAAGCAGGATTTAAATCCCGCATCTGGTACCTTTAAAGTGAAAAAGAAACAAATAAAGACCCAGTTATGAACTGCAATCTGGACGTAAATGGCAGCACTGAGTTGCTCTGTAAACAGAGATCCAAACACTCTAACAAACAATCTGGAAAGTTTTGAAGGCCGGAATTTTGTGTTTTGCTTCAAATGTGTATCCTGACCAAACAGCAAAATCAGGGGCTGAAAAATTAAGACAACGAGCAGACAAAAACTGCAGCTCCTCAAATGACCACTTGAGGCTGGCCCCACCAATTGTGGGTCAGTCCCCAAAGACTCACATATTGAAAGATACCTGTAATAAGCTATAAACGTGATCAGTTCCATCAGTCCATCCATCAATTTGCTTGTCCAGGTTTGGGGCACAAGCAGAGACGATCCAGATCACCTTCTCCCTAGCCTCCTCCTCCAGCTCATCCAAGGGATGTTCCCAAGCCATTCTTGAGTGTGTCCTGGATCTGCCCTGCAGCAATTTTGGATTAATAAATGTATACGGCAATGGCTGCACGAGTTTAAATCTAAGGGCTAAGAATGGCCATGTAAATCTTTTATATACAGTTCATGGTCATGACAAGAACTGGACCTACTAAGCAGCTTGCTTGAAGTCCAGGTCTCCATAACACATGACTGAAAATATGGAAAATGTGAGTCCCTTGCAAACCTGTGCAACCCAGTTATCCATAACACTGTAAAGCCACAAAGACACTTGCATCTATCTTCAGGGAGCTGTAGTTCCACCTTAATGTGAGAACATATAGTCAAAAATAAAACCTGTATATGTCCGTCAGCTGTACTTAGACTGTCCTGTCACAGGAGAGTGATGACTTCAGAATCCACTTCCTTATTAGTGTTAGACTCTTGTGCCCCAGGTCATGTCCTCTATTACAGAGTGACATATCTGGATTTACAAGTGATTAGTGCTGTGCACATCATCAGCTATCAAACATGACTGAAGCTGTCAGCATCCCATGAATCGTGCCTTGGGGTAAACATGATGTACTTTTCAGGAGTTTCCTCTGGGTGAACTGCTTCTGTGGTGAAATTATTCAGGGTGAACTTGTCTACCCAAAGGCACAGTGGTGGAACGGTGACAGTTTGGGGGTTGTGTGATAGCTGAGAGTGTTGTCATATGAGTTATTATTGAACCAGCCAGACTTACCACAATGCAGCACATTCCCCACTCTGGCCTTGATTCAGCTCCAGGCATGAAAACCCATTAAGATGCATTGCAGAAAAGTTGAAGAAATGATGCAAGGAGGAGGCTGCAGACAGAATTATTGCCACTTCTACACAAGGCTGCCTTGATATCATTAGTTCTCAATTAAATGATTTTTCTGTCAGCAGTCAAATCATTTTGGGTTTTTTTTTTTAAGGACCGGTGTTGATTACATAACAACATCCTGCTACGTCCTGAAGTGACAGATGTAATTAGCTGGAATGATTTTTATTTTAATGGCTACAATATGTATTTTTACTTTTGAGAGAGAGAGAGAGAGAAAGAAAAGAAGAACATGAAAAAAAGAAGGAAAGCAAGAGAGAAGGCAAACTCAGAGAAATATGGAGACTGCATGCAGCGCCAGACTCTGTTTGGAAGTCTAACATTCATTATGTCTGTTTCACTGGTGCTGTTAGTCAGAGCTTAGTAGGAGATCGCAGCCAGCCAGCAGAGGAACCAAGGGCACTGCCAGAGGCTTGATTTACACAACAAAAAGACATTTCACCCTATGTGACCTGGACAGGACTTTAACATTGTTTCTCAAAGTTTTGCCAAGTTTATGTAGTTGGAGCTGCCAAAAGGAAACACTCCAGTAGTACGAGCTGTGAATGCTGGCCGCTCTGCCCCCGCTGCATCCATCTATTCTTGTTGCATCTGTGCCGATTCCAACTCCAACTTCTGTCAACAGGTACATAAAGTTTGAACTTTACTAAAGCTGCAAAAAATACAATGAGATCTGACATTATAGAGGAGTCAAGAGATATTACTTGGCATTGTGCAGAGCAGAAAATAACTAAGTTCAGCTGAATGATTGCCCTTATAAACAACAGTAATATACCAAGACACAACAGCACCACGCAGTTGGCAAGGCACAAACCATGTAATTGTATCATTTCTGAGAATGTGGTTTCTTCTCTCATTCCATCTCTTCACTTAAAAATCTAATTTTTTAGGATGTCTGAACCATTATGCAAGTGAAGTATTACACAAGAAGAATGCACAAAATTACAAATTGACAACTAGTAGAATATACACTGCTCAAAAAATTAAAGGAACATTTTTTAATCAGAGTATAGCATCAAGTCAATTAACTTATGAGACATTGATCTGGTCAGTTAAGAAGCAAAGGGGGCTGCTAATCAGTTTCAGCTGCTTTGGTGTTAATGAAATTAACCACAGGTGCACTAGAGGGGCAACAATGAGACAACCCCCAAAACAGGAATGGTTTTACAGGTGGAGGCCACTGACATTTTCCGTCTTCATTTCTTCTGACCGTGTTTTTCACTAGTTTTGCATTTGGCTAGAGTCAGTGTCATGGGGTCAGTCCAACTCCTCCAGGATGGCACATCAATACGTGCCATTGCCAGAAGGTTTGCTGTGTCTCCCAGCACCGTCTCAAGAGCATGGAGGAGATTCCAGGAGACAGGCAGTTACTCTAGGCTAGCTGGACAGGGCTGTAAAATGTCCTTAACCCATCAGCAGGATCGGTCTCTGCTGGAGAAGCCACGAAGAATGTTATGCTGCCTGTAACATCATTAAAGATGAAGGTTTGGTGGTACAGTAGGTCAGTGATGGTCTGAGGTCTGAGGAGGGATGCACAGACCTCTACAGGCTAGAGAACGGCACCCTGACTGTAATTGGGTATCGAGATGAAATCCTTGGACCCATTGTCAGACCCTACGCTGGTGCAGTGGGTCCTGGGTTCCTGCTAGTGCACAACAATGCCTGGCCTTGTGACGGGAGTGTGCATGCAGTTCCAGAAGGATGAAGGAATTGATACCATTGACTGGCCCCCACACTCACCTGACCTAAATCCAATAGAACACCTCTGGGACATTATGTTTCAGTCCACCTGACACCACCAGGTTGCACCTCAGACTGTCCAGGAATTCCAGGAATTGAGTGATGCCTTGGTCTAGATCTGGGAGGAGATTCCCAGGTCACCTCCATTGTCTCATTAGGAGCATGCCCTGACACTGTCAGGCATGCATACAAGCACGTGGGGGCCAATCTACTGAGTACCATTTTGAGTCGCTGCAATGAAATTTCAGCAAAATGAACTAGCCATTGCTTTAATTTTGATAAATAAATTTTAGTGTCATAAATGAATGTATCATGGTTAAGAGTCTTTGGCTTACATCAGCTAATAAACTCACAATAACAGTGCTGACATGCTAATAAAGTATTCAGGACGCAGACTGTCTTAACACTTAATGCTAACAATGTACATCAAGGAATTATGGGAATATGTTCAATTTTGCAGGTATTTGGCCATAAAATTCCATTTTTCAATTTATAGTGGCAGTGGGACTGGAGCCTATCCCAGCTATCATGGGCCGAGAGGCGTGGCTAGTCTGTTTTCAGCCTTGCAAACTGCACCACACGCAAAAAGTGATGTCACATCAGCTGGCACAAGTCTCACTTTGGCATTGTTTTGGCCGTTCATGCACCTGTCAGTTCATGTCTTTTGTCCTGCCTCTCTCCCCTCGGACCCAACCAGTTGCAGCAGATGACTGAGCCTGGTTCTACTGGAGGTTTCTTCCTGTTAAAAGGGAGTTTTTCCTTCCCACTTTTGCCAAGTGCTTGCTCATAGCGGGTCATTTTGACTGTTGGTTTTTCTCTGTAATTATTGTAGGGTCTTTACCTCACAATATAACGAGCCTGTTTGTTGTGATTCGGCTCTATATGAATAAAATCGAATTGAATTATAACCTTGCACAGGTGCCACAGCTGACAACACTGGGTTGAAGACATGGGTGTATGATCATGTTGATTTTTATAGCCAGTTTACTCCTGAAGACTTTTCCAATGTATTTACCAAGTTGTCAGTCCAATTACTGTAGCGATATCTTTGTAAAAAAAAGACAAAGAAAAAAGCCATCTTTATTGCAGCGTTAGAGAGCAAGTCTGGGGATTGCCAAAGTCATGAGGGAGTCATCGTGGTAAGCAATTAAATTTTAAGATTATTCAGACTGAACCAAAACAGGAGATAGAGCTACAGTGCTATCTGTAGAATCACAGGGGTAATTCAGTAAGAATTGTTTTTCCCCTTTCAACAGCAGTTGGCAGCACATAAAAACCCAATCACCTGAGATGTTTTTGTTCCAAGAATCCTCTCATAATCTGCTCCACCTCTCTGACAGATGGGTAATTGTTAAAGCGTGAGTGTTACACAGCCACAGGTCTGTGTTTCAACATTAGATTCTTAGAGTTCAAATGAATCACGATGTGCTTACAGGTGTGTATTTCTTGGCCGTTTTACAGCAGCTTCAAAAAAGAAATCCTTTCAGTCACTATAGGGGGAAAAAAGCCTTATTTATAACTTAAACCATTAAAGGTTTAGTCCTAGATGGATTTTTCATTTTCTGAGATATTGAAGCTGTTTAACAAAAGATCAAATTCATCAGCTAAGTTCACCATGTAGGTTGTGTCTGTATTTAAAATGAATTATTTTGCATGGTTTTAAAGGTGTTGTCATTTAGTTTGAAAAAATAACATGTAGGTATTGTGAAATGATGTTCACCTTTAAGAAGCACTGACAGACAGTCTAGATAAAAACAAGCCGATGGCAAGATGACAGGAGCAAGAATAAACTGATATTTTAATTTAAAAAATCCCAGCGCCTCATTTGAGTTGGGTAGGGCTCCAAATACCAGACAGAAATATGGCAGGTAAACACACACGCACGCACGCATAGTGACACACACACACACACACTCTCTCTTTCTCACTCTCACTCTCTCTGCAGCACTGATTGAGTGCAAGTGTCTGCGTTGGCGGTCAAGGTCAGCTGATAATGGGAGAGATTGAGGACAGGGTGAGGCAGCGGGGGGGTCGGCAGCAGTCTCAGGTAATGAGATTTACGACCCTGAGCTCTCTCTGCGCCCCCCCACACCCATCTCTCCCCCAACCCCTCAGCTAACATGATTTATAGATCTAATAGTCGTCAGCGCTCCTGCCTAAGATAGAGCCTTCACATTATCACAGAGGGAAAGTCATCCGTTCAAGAGGGCAACAATACAGACACAACTTCTTAGATGTTTCTGCATGTGTTTGTGTGTATGTGTGGCATGCTAATGCTTCGGTGCATAAAGACATCAATGTGCACACACAAACCTTATCTTTAGAATTGCTCGTATGTGTTCTTATACAATAATATAACAATATAAAGATAAAATATAACAATAGCTCATATGATAATGTGAGAGATCATGTATCCTCAGGTAGTTATTACCCAACTTTTCACCCCTGATCTTTTCATTTTCTGGCTCATTGCAGTTTTAGTTCTAAAATTCAAACACTACATATTCAGAACTAGCTGGTGATCATTTACTAACGTTGCTAAAGAGCAATGGGGTTGGCGGGCACTGAAGCAGCTAAAATGAAGACAAATATCAGCCTTAAAATTCAACTGTTTTTGAGAAGAAGTGCTTCTCTGAAATCAAACTGCTTCTATTTGAGGTGCTCTTTGGAAGGGATACACACAGGCTAAATCATCAAAGAACACCAAGGCACTCTCTGTTCAAAAAAAATGTAAAATGGCATGGTCGTGTTTAATCTAAAAAAAAACCCTCCAAGGCATTTTGGCACACAAGCCTTCATCAGGGAGTGAAACTTGTGTACCTGTGTTTGTTTTTTGGACTGTTCAGAGCAAAGTTTTTCACTATCGTGACAGTCACAAGTAGCAACAGATATAAAACTTAACAACTTGATATTTTTTCTATTGCTCAGTTTACAGTACTGTTGTCCATTCTTTTTCTGCAGGGTCATAAGGGGGCTCGAGCCTATCCAAGCTTTCATGGGGTGTGATTCTACAGTAGGCTGCCAAACTAGAAACACCCATGCAACTTGATACCCATGCAGAGAATATGCAAAGTCCACACAGCCTGGTTTTGAACCCAGGCCCTTCTTGCTGTTAGGCAACAGTGCCAACCACTGCACTACCAGGTCCAAGCTCACCCACTGCAACACAAAAAATGACAACCATCCTAGTTCAATAGAAAAATTTCACAATTTTCTTTCTTAAGCTGCGCCCACATAGGAAGTGATTTGCAGCAACATGGCAAGCAGCGTCCATAGAAAGTCAATGACTTCAAGCAACTGCAGGCAATGGCTTCAAGCAACTGCAGGCAACAAGACTGCTGGCAATTCAGCCTGAATAACATATGGCTGGGTAGTAAATACATTAGCAGGTTACCTAGGCAACCAGAGCATGGCATGTCCACCAGGGACCACCCATCAATGGCTAAATTAAGATTAAACAACCTAAATTCTAATATTTTTCCAGTAGCAACATGTTTGCATGAGAAGACCTCAGTTTTTCTTTTTAATTTCTACCAGCAAACGTTTTGCTAACTTAATGCTGAATGCATTCATTCTGAATAATACTATTTGTTTGCTAAGCATAAACAGTGTTGAAGCGATAATAGTCCAATTTAAATTATAATTAAAAATCAAAAAAAAAAGAAAAAAAAAAGGCAACTAGCTGCAACACAGAAGTAATGGGATAACTCTCCCATGCCACCCTCAACACAGCTCTGCTCATGTTCTAACACTCTAAACAAAATGACAATCAAGTGAAACGGCACACAGGCAATGGTACTGTTCCAGTACGCTGCACAAGCCAGCTGAGCCACTGCGGCAGTAAGGACGGAAGCCATTGAACTTGCTGCTCATTACCAGTACAACCTCTCCTGGAGCTGCAAAACAACTGAGGCAATATTTAGTGTCTGTTCAGCTGTTTGCTAACTCTTCTGCACAGAAAAAAACAAAAAAACAACAACAACAATATGGCGACAGCCAGATTGCATCCCAATAGATGTGGTGCTAATATTTGCACTAGGCCGGCTGAACGTGTTGAAAAATATGGTGGATTGGATTTCGAGCACACCCTTACACACATAAACACCCCCTTCAGTTGTTTGTTCTTATGCAGTCTCCCATCTTGGTGTATTTTGAGAATTAAACCAATAAGCCCCCCTGCTAAGCCCAGCCTAGCAGTTATTGATGTGCTGCCTTATTATTGTCTGGAGTTTATTCTGTTCATATTCACTGTGTCTGCCTTTGTGCCAAGAAGCAGTTACTGTAAACAGGCTGACACTCAGGGGCTCAGAGACACACAGGCAGCTGTGGAATTTCAGGCAAAAAATATGCCTGAGAAATCACATTAATCCTCTGATAGCATTTTATTAGTTCATGCTATTGTTTCGGGGGGGGGACATATATTAATATTTTATTCTGTGGAACAGCATGAACAAAAGAGCAAAAATAAAGGTGAAGTTTCAGCTAGAAAAGGAACATTACAACCAATCATGCTAAAAGTGACTCAGCACAGGCACACACCTACCTGTAACACCTCCCCTACAGCTTACACTGACCGGCTGTGAGCATGTGAGACTCAGTGAATCCTTAATGAACTTACTCAATCTCTGTTTTCCATTAAATTGTGCATCCAGAAAAATATAGTTTTGAGTTCATTTGGATGTAAAACTGCACAAAAAAAAGAAAAAAGAAAAATGCAATTTAAAGCTTCCTTTTTATCATTTAATTTTTTAATTTACTATATTTTCACTTACTGCATAGCCACATTTGGGGGAAAAGCAACCCAGAAAGTCATGACTATGTTTTCTAATGGCTCTTAATTTTAAGCCTCTTTGGTGTTTTGTTTTGTTTTGGGTTTTTTTTTTGTTTGTTTGTTTTTTGCTGATACTGATACAGTGGTGCACAAGCGATCATTGCCTTTCAAATTAATAAATACATTACATCATTATTCTAACTGAAACACTGCAGTATTCCTCTTTACCAGACAGTCACATTGCATACATTACACTGCAAATTGTGTCTCCAAAGTCCCCCCCAGGGAGTTGCATCAGGAAGTCCTCCAGTGTAAAAATCAGTCAAATCATATATGTTGTGCTACCTGCTATGGCAACCCCTTGAGAATAAGGGAGCAGCTGAAAGTAGATTTTTAACATTAGACTGCAAATTATGTACTTAACCATGGGTTTGGGCTTTCAAGATATAACAAGTGATTTGCACCTTGACTGGTCTGCGGGTATGCAGCTCCATACACAACAAACTGTGGTGCACTGTGTATTCTGACACCTTTCTATCTGAACCAGCATAAACTTTTTCAGCATTTTGAGCTACAGTAGCTCATCTGTTGTCGCTCCCCACATGCATCAGTGAGCCTTGGCCTCCCACAACCCGGTCACTGATTCACCACTGCCCCTCCCTTGGACCACTTTAGATACTGACAACGGCATACCGAGAACACTCCACAAGAACTGCAGTTTTGGAGATACTCTGACCCAGTCATCTAGCCATCAAGACTTGGCCCCAGTCAAACTCATTTAAATCCGTCCACTTGTCCATTTTTCCTGCTTCTAAATTTTCACTTGCTCCCTAATATATCCCACCCACTTACAGATGCCATGATGAAGAGATAATCCACTTCACCAGTCAGTGGTCATAATGTTAATGCTTGATCATTGTACCTATGTTTAGAGCACAAGTCACAGCTACTGGAACATCTTCAAACTAATATTTTTGTGTGTAAGGTATTTCACAAAGTATCTTATACTTGCATTGCACAATACCTTACTTATACATCTTTACCCATTCTCTTACTATTATAATATTATAATGGTGACACATGGAAGTTTTATCTTGTTTTAATTTCAGTTTATTAGATGCCTAGTAAGGCAGACAACATTTCTGGGGAACAGCCTCGAGAAAGAAAAAGTAACAATAACTTTATGCTTGTAAGACTTTGGATTTATACCTAATGCAGCTGACTCACTGGAAGCTGCCCACCCCTGCATGCCTGTGAAATCAGCCCGTATTATCTCCTATATCATTTTATCTCATCACACCCAGTGTCTCTGTGTGGGTGTGTGTCGGTAATCATTTCACAGGGAAGTCTGTCACTTTGAAAACAGGTGGGATAAGAGGTGCATTTAGGCGAAAAACAGATTTTGTTCAGAAAGTTGCTAATGCTGCCAAACTGAGATAGGAAGGGAAAAAATACATAGTCTTCATTTCTTCTGAGATTCATGTTATTTAAAGCAGCTCGAATGCTTTTATTAATTTCGTTTGTTTGTCGGCTACTCAGCTCTTTCACCTGAGGAAACCATCACGGCTACAGGGACAATAAATAGTGCCGTTCAAGTGCCTCTACAATTTTCAGCTCAATAGAGAAAATGCACTGTTGATTTCTCGGCGGTGTCTCAGCTGCTTTATTAGCAAAGAACTAAAGGCACATTTTTTTCCCCTTCTGTTTATTCCTCTGTTGGTGAAAAAAACTGTCTCTTGAGCTCCGTTCAAACTGTGAATGTCTCCTGGTTGCAGAAGCAATCAACATGCGTCCCGAATAATAAAACTTTAGGGTGATTCAGAGGACAGCTTTGTATTGTCAGTGGATAATACTGTCTGCTTGTTGTCTTTCCAGCTCTAGGCTCTCCACCATCAGCCAATCTCAAGATGTACATTTCATGAGGAAAAGTCTTTTTCAAATGTGATTTCATCTACCAGAAGCCAGGATTCTAAAAACAGATTAATAGACACACACACGATGCAGGCATACTTGCCTGCTCACACACACACACACACACACACAGTAACTACACCCACATTTTTCTCACATACATTCAAACATGTACAGTAACAGCACTTCAATGCAAAAGCAGCTTTGTCTCAACACAGAGGAGAGCGAGTGTTGCCAGAGAGAGCTTAAAATGGCTGCTGAAAGTCAGAATACTGGCGCTGAACCAAGCCCAGCAGACGGTGGACAGGCTTGCGGTTGGATGGCTGGGTTCGAAGGCAGCAGCTTGTTAGGATGGAAATGGATTAGCGAGAGGCACAATGGGAGTCTTAGGCGTGTCTGTGGTGTTGTGTTAAAGCCCTGCCTACGTTGCCCGGGCTGCTAGACTCATTTATGCCCAGCGGTGCATGCAGCAGCCAACTCTCACACACAGGGCTTTCCTAATTGCCATGGTTTCTTCTGTGCTCGCAGCGACAGCCTTGATTCAGCATCCATCAAAGCGGTGAATTAACCTGCGGCGCCGCACAATTGTTCTGTTCGTCACATGCAGCTGGAAGTGGAATTATTTTTCTGACACAGTAGTGTTACATTGTGGGAAGCACTGCAGAGAGTTTTACAGCAAGATGGAGAAATTCCGAACAATAGGCAGGTTTTTCATCACCTGTGCACAGACTAGCTGAAAGCTTTTGTTCCAAACTGGTAAAACTCTCACTGTTTACCTCCTCTGCCTTCAAAACACAATGACGCATTTAAAGTATAATTGCAATATATTTCACATTTAATATAGCTCTAATTATTTTACGGGTCATGCTCATTTTGCCCGTTTCACCTGTTGCAGAGATGAGTCACACATAACACTATATTTGGACAACTTGCATGAGCGTGCTCCATCATTTCCAAGAGTTAATTTTGCATAAATTCCAAAGTTTGCATGACTAAAAGTAAGCCCAGAAATTAGCTTCTTGGAACAGTTATTAGGCATCTCCATCCAGGGATACATGACCTGCAACACAATGGTAGTTAAACCATTTTAGTTCTTGTACATGTGCGTCTGATTTGACGTCTTATGCAGGCAATAATTATTTACAAAAAATAAATTCCCTATTTTTTCCCCTCTCCACCTCCTCAAATAATAATAATAATACAAGAAAATTCATAATTGGTCGAAAAGGGTTGTGCCCACTAGTTGCTGGAAATTCTGCAGTGCAATGCTGCATTGAAAAATGAGTGATGACTGCTAAGTAATTTAGATTTTTGTGTTTTTCACGGCGGTATTATGTGCACTTATTAAATGGCAGTCAGCGGAGAGATGACAGGAAATTAGGGGAGAGAGGGATGGAAATAACATCCAATAAAACATGCCCTAAATGGAAGAACTCTGTGGTTAGCTTGAGAAACAAGTCTCTCACACAAACAAACACACAGTAGTCCACCCACACAAAATCATCAAAGCTGCATCTACAGTATCATTAAATTATCTCAACATTGTACTGCTGTACAGGAACACACAGGGCTCTCACAGGGCAAGGAATATACAGCATTAGATAACTAATTCGTTTTTCATGGGACAGACGTGTAGACAAACAACTTGATGCAGTTTCCACTAAAAGGCAGGAAATATACTTCCTTTTTACCCATGCTTCTTTGTAGACAAGTGGCTGTGTTGTGAACATAATTGATCACATACTTACCAATCTACAAAATCTTACAAAACTTTCTAGATATAAGCAATAGAAATGTCAACACTTTAGACTCTGTAATGTTTATCAAACCAGATGCATCTGATGAAGAGTGTAGCAAAACACACCAATTGGCACCGTTCCCACTTGGTGTTTTC
Organism: Pterophyllum scalare; assembly: GCA_024447675.2. Lineage (NCBI taxonomy): Eukaryota > Metazoa > Chordata > Actinopteri > Cichliformes > Cichlidae > Pterophyllum > Pterophyllum scalare. The sequence continues at coordinate 16,903 of JAMQGT020008280.1, forward strand.
AACAAACAAAACAGACATTTCTGATGCTCTTCATGTCTCGGTTGCACTTTCTGGTACGACTTAGTAATAATGTAGTAATAGTGAGGTAATAAGGTGGAAACAAGAAAGTAATAATATGGAAAAAGCAAGGAATTACCACTTAACTAGCAAATTTACAATATCTTGTATCAACAGTGGTTTTAACACAGAGAGACAGACAACCATTGACGCTCACATTCACACCTATGGGCATTTTAAAATCACTAATCAACCAAACCCCAGTAACTGCATGTCTTTGGACTGTGGGAGGAAACCCACACAGACACGGGGGGAACATGCAAACTCTACACAGAAAGGCCCGGGCCAAGGTGGAGTCGAACTCAGACCTTCTCACTGTGAGGCATTCATGTCATTAATTACCAAGGTATAAATAATCTTGTATCATCAATGGTTTTAACTGGATGTTACTTTGACACACACTGTACCACTTGCCTAATTTATGTATCTGTCCAGTCCTTGTTCCTGATCATTTTCAGATAAATTTTTATTTTTTTATTTATTTTCGGGGGAGGAGGGGGGTGCAACTTAACACTGAAGAAAAGGTATCTAACTGAAGGGATGAACCAGTGTTGTGTCTACAGATAACAGACAACTTGGCAAAGAATCAATTTTAAATTGTATCTTTAGGCACTTTGTTACTGGCAGCCTGTCACAAAAACATATCATATTCCCATTTCTTTAACTGAATCTACAAAAGATGCCAAACCTAACACAGTTTGACAGGCATAAAATTTTATTTTTTGCACAAACAAGTTTATTCCCAAAGAGCTATTAGCTGAGAACTTGGCATGTCTCAGCATGGTGTGCAGTGAGAAACTGGACAAATGGAGAACAAAAGAAGAAGTGGCAATCCAGAAAACTATTCATAGCAGATGAACAGTGAAAATAATTTGTTTAATGCTCTGGCTTGTTACCTGAAACACATGTGGTAGTTTATGTGTAATAACTACCAATCAGTTTCCTAGTAATATGTCCTATAACTGAAAACTAGGCCCAAAAAAAAATGTTTGTATTTGCTAAATGTAAATGTTCTAATAATTTTTTATGGAGCTACGTGGGCAAAATGATCGTCTAAGTCTTCAAATCATAGTTCACAAAAGATTTATTAATGAGCAAATATACGATGTGGTCCCTCGGTATATATGTTCTGAAGGGAAACAAAAGCAAAAAAAAAACAACTTGGTTATTTCATGTATATTTGGCAATTAAGTGGTAATAAATTATGTCCATAGTATTACCTTCTTGTTTCCACTTTATTACCCTACTATTACCACGTTATTACCAAGCTGTAATAAAAAGTGCTACCCATTTATCATTCAGTGTAGCTCAGTAACACACACAGATGCAGGTAATTGCAGCCTTTAAAAGATTTGTCACTGTCGATGTGCCCACTAACCCAGACACCATCTATTCACAAATGAAGAAAGATGCACAAATGCACAATTAAAAACAAGTATATCTCTGGCCTTAGAACAATCAGAGCAAGAAATCACATTTAAATAATAAATGGGAGATGAGCTCTATTTAGTTGCTTTGGAATCAGGGCCCTATTCCTGTGTATGTTGGCACACTGTCATGAGAGAGTTAAAAAGAATGAAACCATCCTTAATATTATTAGAAACACCTGTGCAACTCCTGTGGAAAAAAAAAGAAGCCCGTTCACACTTGCAGGCTTTAGAGTGTCTAATTAAGCCAACCTGCATGTGTTTGGACTGTAAGGAGGAAACTGGAGCACCTGGAGCAAAGCCATTCAGGAGCAAGGAGAGCTACACATTTCACACCAGAAAGTTCATCAAAGGAAAATCCAAAGGAAAACACCACAGTTGCAGAGGCACTGTGTGACTGACAGGTGATGTCTGGGAAGTGCACTGAAAACAGTGCAAAAAAGCATTTGGTGAGAACCAAAGATATTGCAACAAAGAAAAATGCAAGATGTTACTGAGCTACTGGTGGCAAAAATATACTCCAGTCATTCATTTCAACTAATGCAAGCAACAGTAATTTCATATTTGCTTGTTAGAACGTGTCAGCAAATGAATTAAACAGACTGAACCAACACTGAATAGATCCTGTTCGCCGCGCTTTGCCCCTGTGTGCCACAGAGTTTCACTGTAATGAACACACTAATAAAACACCATTAATAAATCACACTGTTGTGACACTTGGAGACACGTTCCTTCGTTACAATGAACATGTTTTATTTAAAGTCAGTCCTGATGCTGCAAATACTATAAGTGTAGTAAGTGTCTGACTGAAAATAGTCCAACAAATGTAAATTTTCTTCATGTTTAAATTTTTTAAAGGAAATTTAGACATTTTAAAAGATTTAGGCTTAGGGCTGAGTGCCATAGTTCTGTGAGCAGTGCAGTGTGCTGGCAAAGGAGGAAAGCAAATCCAAATGCAGACACAAAAGACGATGTAAATGTTCAAAATCCAGATCTTTAATCCAGGCCAAGGTCATGCACGGGTAAGCAGTCAACGAGGCCAACAAATCAGCGCAGGGGACAAGGACAAGAGCGGGGTCCAAAAGTCATACACAAGACAAAAAAAACAACTGAAAGCAAAGAAAACACAAGGAATACAGACGGGACATTAGAATACCAGGAAATCACTGACAAGTGACTGAAGGAAGCATCAGAGTACTGGATAGAGTGATTAACTGATTAGGTACCAAAAGAAACAGAACAAAGGGCAGAAGAAAGAACTACGGATTACAAATATAACAGGAAAAGACTTTGAATGAATTTAATGAATTTAACCCCAATTAAGCCTTGAGAGATAGGCACACACATATAACACATTGTTGCCTTTGTACCTTTAATGCTTCATCTTTGCAGTTAATGCTGAACTATGTCACCATGTGGAAAAGAGCAGGAAAAGTCTAAATAGTTTGGTTTGTGAAACTGACACATGGTTTTCGAGCTAAACGCAGCAACGCCAAATATGTTTCGTGGTTCCAGCACTGTGCAAGGGCAGCCTTGGCTAAATGAGGACTGACAGGCCCCTAATGCCCTCTGCAGCGAATAAATGGATAATCGAGAATCCTGTTGTGACGCCCCCCATCCTGCGTCTGAGATGAGACGCACAGCCATCTGAGCACTCCAGTGACACAGCCAGAGATTGATTTTGCATGTGTGTTTGTGAGAGTGACAGAAGGATGAATTTACTCTCAGAGTTTCAGAGTGTCAGTCACACTATTTACATATTCATTCCTCATATTATAATGCAGTGACAGCAATGTTGTTCTGTCGCTTCCTCCATGTTGTCAGCTTTGCATTTACTGCAGACCTCTGACGAACAGGCAGGGAAACACGTCAAGCTTAAATCCCTCACAGTGTTATCTCTTACTCGCTCAGACATAAACTGATAAGATGAGAAGGAAAAACTTGGAACAGACCTGCAGCTAATGACAATTAGTTGCTATCAATGCCCTTGTGGTTCTCGTAAAAATTGAGATTTGTAGATGTGCAATTCCAGTCTGACTGAAGAAGACAGCGTAGTATGATCGAATGCTCCAGAATGGCTGCTGAAAAGATCTTATGGTGAGATAGAGTGGCTTCAAAAAAAATTTTTTTTTTTTAAAGTCAATAAATAGAGAAACATGGAACACATAACATGTTCAAACTGCTTACAATGTCCCAACAACTCTAAAACATTCAGTTTTAATCCTGTACAAGCTGTAATTGGGGAATTTTTACTTTACATAAAGGATTAAATTACTGTTAGCAGATTCAATACATTCATCATCTCTCTAAATCCTATTGATCTGATCTCTTGCTATTCACTTTTTCTTTATTTAAGGGGTTTATAATGCATTATTGAGGTGCAGAATATTAAAAACTAAATCCATATGAAAGAAAAATCATGCATTGATTATTTTTTTAAAACGTAACACCAATAAAAATAAAACTATTTTTAGCATGAGAGGGAGGTTTGACATCATGAAGGAGTTTCTACAGATCCCAGGGAGATCCCTCAGTCTGACAGTGACTCTGTCTTTCTCAGAATCCTCTAAAGAGAACACTTAATATGAAAACTTAGATAATACGATACCAGGCACTGGCTCAAATAAAGCTCAAGACATTCAGGTTTAATACAACAAAATATGCAATAAATTGAAAAAAAATGCAGCTCATCATTGGTACATAGCACAAAGCTGGTAGATAAAGCATTCACATTTTAGGTTTTATGCATCTGCCCAACCTATAAGTTGCAGAAGACTCATAAATTAGATCATATTGATGAAAGAGAAGTTTCAAGATTAACAGATTTAACAATTTGCACTTGCAGCTAAAAAACTTTGCAAAAAAGTGTCTTTTTGAAATCAAGAAAAGGACATTTACTTTCTCTGGCCTGTGATCGAGAACGATAGAGAAGTGTAATGAAATAAAAGCCAAGCAGAGGAGATAGACTACTCGGCAAGTCACGTCCGTCTGCAATGCACTTATCAGGTGGGGATTTTCTGGAAGTGTCAGTCGGTATAGGAAGCCTTCAAGGCTCTTGGGGAAAGGGGATGCTGCGGTAGTGACAGGGCTATCTGCCTCTGACAGCCCAAAGACCTAAAACCGGATGGCTGGGAGAGATAAGGCTCTGTCGGCAGTGGACACCACAAACAGAGAGGACACATGCACACGCGCACACACACACACACACACACACACATACACGATGCAGGCGTACTTGCCTGCACACACATACACACACACACACACACACACACAGCCACAACACTGGCATTCACTTTGCATGAACAAATTCCCCATTGCCTGACCACTCGCTCATTCATTCACTCATGTGCACTGACACACACGCACACACACACACACACACAGTAGCTCCCTGTCTGCCAGCCAGCGAGGCTTCCCATTAGCTGTGGTGCAGTGTGCTGGGTGAGGAGCGCTGGGGCGAAGAGACATCAATTTGCTTCCTCTAGTGGCTCGCTGCCCCCACAAGACATATTGATTATTTCTTCCCCGCAAAGCGACAAATAGCAATTTCGGGGGCATAATGGAGATAGATGGTTGGTTTTATAAGTAGCCCCCAAAGAAAAGTTGTAAGGGAGGGCTAAGGGGGGGTTGGGGGTGCAGGGAGATGCGGATGGGGATGCGGATGGGGATGCTCTTCCTGTTCCCTCTCTCGCTCCATTCCCCTGTCTCGCTCTCTCTGTCACTATGTCTCCTACCTTTTAACACATCCATCTTTCCCATGTCGCTACCACTTACGCACAGGAAAATGCAGTTAAGAGCAAACAGAATAAAGATGAAAATTGAACAAATAGACAAGCAGGGTGTGGTTTTAAACAAAGGAATGGAGTCAGGGATGGGTGTATCCACGAGTAGATGAAGGCATGGCGGGGCTTTGGGGTGCACAGATGTTGAGGCGCGCCACCAATGCACATTCATTACGTGCCTCCTCCTAGGAGTGTCGCCTCCTCTTAATGGTTGTACTGCAGAGAGCAGCTGCTGCCGCAGTGTTTGCTGTGCCTCGCCATCCGTCTGTTACATCTACTTCATATCCCCCTTGTTAGCATCACTGTGACTGATCCATAGGTTTCTCTTATGGTGAGATAATGAATATTTGATTCTCTGTATGCTGCAGGCACACTCCGCAAAAGTTTGAAGTTCATTTTAAGTTCTGTGATGAGTTTGTGCTTTAAGGACTGGATTTTTATTGACATTTATAGTTGTATTATTTTTGCTGCCCTAAAGGCTGCTACACTTCTGTAGAGTCCTAGATAGTTTTTCTTTTTTCATTCAGAGTTGACAAGACGGCCCTAGATATTACAGCCTGTAAAAACAATGTGATTTATAAAAAGTGGACATCAGCTTCATTATTCAGTCACTGACAAGAATTTGCTATTTTATCTTAAGGCTGATGAGGGTCCAGTTTGTCTGGATTTACTGAACTCTATCTCACTGCTTTTCTGTACCAACATTCACTGTAACCTTCTCGTGCAGACGGCTAATAGTGCTCACATTGTTATAATGCGCTGGCTGATTTGAGGTAGCTGATAACTGGCAGTTGTATAACTCATTGTTGCTGCAGACTCCAGGCAATAAACGAGGTAATACATGTGTGCTGCTCATCACACGAGGAGCTGATGGGGAAATGTTGCTCAATAATCCACCAACGGGGACAACTTTTTCCATCCAAGAAGATGATGTCTGCTCATGATAAGCATTGAAAAGATCCAATGATCTTGATTGCAGAAAATTAATAGAGTTTTCAGACTGCCAGAAACCATACTGCTGATCCGACATATGTGCATGGCTTGGCTTTTGTCACATAAAATACGCAAAAGCACACAGAGATCATTCGACTTCTGTCCTGAGCTGCTTCTAGGGTGAACAGATGGTTTAAGTTCAGGTGCACACTTCCTGAGGGAGTGAAGCGACTATATGAGCGTTGGTACTTAGAATGAAAATTCAGCTGTTTTAACTAAGTGTGGCTTAGCACAAGCATAATAATCAAATCTGTCATTAGCATATGGTTCACGGGGAGGTCCGTCTTTGAAAGAAAGCAAGTGTCTGTGGTGTCTTTAGGGTTTACGTTGCTCTGTCTGACTCTAAAGTGTCAAAATGTTCACAATTACAATATTAATACAGTTTTAACATTTTGATTGCA